>VYZQ01000819.1:0-66811 GCA_013400655.1 Mystacornis crossleyi
TGTGACGCTAGTCACTTAAAAATTTTCTTCTGGAGCTACTTAACAGATCTTTGCAACTGCTTTCAAACTGTGAAGTCCATGATATTCCCCACTAGCCTTCAGAGTTTTGATTTCAGAAGCTTTTCCTGCTCCACTTCTATGGTTATTGTAAGGTCTCATAAAAGTCACAGCTAACATAATCAAGGCTGCTTTGGCTTCATTGTCCTGAAAAGTGGCAGAAATCTTGGTTTGTGTATTTGTCATCCAGATGCTCATGTTTAGGAAACCAGTTATTCAAAAGCTAAATACCTGGAAAGATACTGCTCTCAGGCAGTCGTCTAGGTAACTAATACTATTTCATGTGGTTTCCAAACATGACTTGGAAAGGATAACTAAAAATAGAAAAAAGTAATTCCTACTCTGTGATAATAAAATAGCCTCTTCTTTTCCTAAACTACGTTATGGCAGACCTGTTATTCTGTGAGTGGTCCTTCTGGAAGCAGGGACTGAGACACCTCATAATCTCAGCAAGAGTCACAGCATTAGATGTCTAACTTACCTCAGTGCCTGATCCAGATCATTAACTGTACTAAGATGCATACAGCAGAACACGCTCCAGACACGGGTTTTAAAGTAGTTCCCAATATTTTACTACAATATAAATTCAAAGGAAAACACAAAGGGAGTATATATAATTGCCCTGGTTAGAGAGAACAGCGGGTGGAGCTTTTAGCGCTGTTTATTCCTTATCACTCACATCATTGCTGGGGGGCTGGTTTTGGCAGGAAAAGCCAGGCACTGGAAACCAAAGTTTGCCATCTTGCTGTACCTCTCCAGGGAGAAGGTATTGGGATCAGCCAAGTGGACCCAGCCCCTCTCCACCACTGTCAGTCCCTTTCCCATTCCTTCAAGTCGTGGCTTTAAGACACAGTGCTGAAGGACAGCAATGATGAGTCTGAGATGCCGCTGCCAGGGAACAAAAAGCAAGAGAGAGAGGCAGTGGCACAGAGCTGAGCCCAGCCGAGCCACACGGAGCCCAGACCCCAGAAGAGCCCAGGTGCAGCAGCACTGCTGCGGAGGCAGCTGAGTGGGACTGAGCCAAGTTGGGCAGGGCAGCATCAGTGCCAGGGGCAGCTGTGCAGAATCGAACCAGCAAAGCAGAGCGGTCTGAGACGGCAGCGTGGCAAAACGCAACGATTGAGCTTCCGAGGGGTTTGCTTACCCTAGTCCTTCGTTGTTTTCGGACTGGGGTGGGGGAGAACACTAAGCAGCGGAAGCTCTCCTCAGTGTATTGCCTTTGTGTCCCAAATACCTCGTGGCCCAGATGCAGGAACAGTGATTATATTGCCTTTGTCTGGAGACCACACCAGGCACTGTCTTCAGGAAGTGTTGGGGTTTTTTTCACGGTGGTAAATGCCCTTTTTTGTGAGTAGGGCGTCTTCTTTTTGGATACTTTTTGCTATGAATACTGCTGTTGTCATTGTGATTTTAGTAAATGGTTATCTCGTAATTTCTCCCTATTGTCCCTCCATTACTGAAAGGGGCAGGCAGAAAGGGAGTTTTTGGAAAGGGCTTATTTGGAGTTTAGTTCTCTAAACCAGCTGTTTAAACCAGCACAGTAATGTATCTCAGAATCACAGAATATTCTGGCTTGGAAGGGACTCACAAGGATCATCAAGTCCAACCCTTAAGTGAATGGCCCATACGGGGATCAAACCCACAGCCCTGGCATTATTAACACCATTATCCATCCAACTGAGCTCATCTCAGTGGATTAGTCCTTCTCATTGCCACGGTCAGAAATCCTCAAGCCTGCTTCTTGGAAAGCACCTCCTGAAGAAAACTATCATGTTCTATTCAAGACAGGAGAATTCAGTTTTAACATGTTCTTACATAAATTAATTTGTAGTCCAAGCATTTTGGCAAAATTTGGACATCACTGCAGCTACAACTTAGCTAAGAACAATAGAAATCAAGTACTGATTTAAACACACATGTAACTTTAATAAACATTGAAAATGCTATTTGTTAAGTTTCCTACTTCAGTCACGGGAAGCCTTGATCCTGAAGGTTCCAGCTGAAGGTTCCCAATAGTGCTTTGTTCACTATTAACAGTGAAAGATACAAAGTGAAAATTTTGCCTTTATTTCCAACTCTTGTCAGTGTCTGAAGGAACACAAATGGTGTTAACCCAGGTTCTTCTGGTCCCACCTATGAAATGTTCCACTACTACTAGACCAGTTAACAGACTACTTCTATTAACTCCAGATAGCACTGCATGCTAAGAGTAAAAAATTACAGTAAAATTACACAGGACACATCAGTGAGCCTGTTAAAGGGCAATGCTTCCAAAAAGGCAATGTTTTCCAAGAACCTGTCCCTCATGTACCAGAGCCTTTGTTGGGCTACACTCACCAACAATGCTTAATTATTTAAGGCTTGCCTATCTAAGTAAAGCTGAATGTGTAGCAAACAGGGAATTAAAAACACGTGTGTGGTGTGGCTAGGGTTAAGGTATGAACTCAAGCATATTTGAACTTCCTTCATAATCTATTGTCTTCAGGAAAGTATATGAATAGAGAGTAGAAAATACAGGAGTGTAAGTGGTACAGAACAATAAACCATAGCAATGTCAAACAGTAGAAGTGAAAAAGAAGTTTTACATGAGGACAGCAGCTACTAAGAAGAAACTCAGAAAACAAAGCAACTTAGCTGGGTGTTACTTAGTCACAGAGTTGGTTTGCACCCTTTTGTGTTCCATACTGTATTATTAAATTCTTGCTCAGTCTGGGGTATGAGTTTCTGATCTAAAAATACTTGCTCATCTTACCGTTAGATGTTCTCATCTGCCGCCTCCGTCCCACCCGGTCCAGGCCGATGGGGGTACTTTGTGAGAAGGTGAGTGGCCGGAACCTGGCTGAAACAGCCTTGTAGGGGGGCACCTGGTGTGCTGGAACGGGTGGCCGTGTCACAGGCTACCGAGAAAACAGGAAAATCCAGTATTAGTAAAGCTATCAGCAAGTCCAACTGAGCAAAGCTCAGGTATGAAGTATGGTTTCCCCGGATAGTCCAGGTAATTACACGGGCAGTAAAATCCCCTACATTGAAGTCACGTTGCTTAAACACTGTATACCATGTCCACCAGCATCACAGAACAAGTTTTATTACATTACAGTTCTTTGTTACATTAAAAACTCCTTAGCCTTCTGTTGTGGTCAGACATGCTCTAGAATTTCTGTCTTGTAATACTCTTTTTTGAAGACAATCAGAAGGTGGGAGCACCTCTCTTATGAAGACTGGGCTGAGAGAGCTGGGGTTATTCAGCCTGGAGAAGAGAAGGCTCCAGGGAGACCTCACTGTGGCCTTTCAGTACCCAAGGGGGCCTACAAGAGAGCTGGAGAGGGACTTTTTACAATGGACTGTAGTGATAGGATGAGGAGGGATAGCTCTCAACTGAAGGAGGGTCAATTTAGACTCATGGAAAGGCTTTCTAGGATGAGGATGGTAAAATACTGGAACAGGTTTCCTGCAGAGGTGGTGGATTTTGCTTTCATCAGTTAAATGTATTGCTTGTCAGTAAAATAAACAAGACAATAATAATTGTCTAAATGATGCTCTGTTTTGAGTTCCCAGGAGTCTCATAAAAAAGAGGTAATACTAAGTTTACTGCAACTTAATCTCAAAGTCATTTTCTTTGGATAAATCATTCATTTGTTAAATTACGACTGGAGAACCTACCCCCGCTTTATTTGCAAATTGAGTCTGATTTTATGTTGTCCCTGAACAACGCCACATTAGCCAGGCTGAATGATGTTGCATAAGCACTTAACATTAAACAGCCAGGCCTCAGCACATGAACTTCAGAGGAATTCATCTTATTGTTCAGCTGGTGCTGTTCTTCTATCAAGTAATCTGAAACATCAGGGTTGGTTTTTTAATGAACTATCTCTTGACACTCTGTTACGAAACCCATGACAGTATTGTTTGAAAATGTTTTCTCACACCTAAGCTGTCAGACCAAAACAAAATACAGCAAAGAAGGAATTAGCTTTATACTTTTCAAATATTCCCATGGGTTTTCAAAGCTTTAAAGAAAAAAATCACCAGTGTGAAGAGCAGTCTTTGACAGCCCCACATAAAATACTTCTAGCGCATATATTCCTGCTTTGTAAGTCCTTTTTTACATTCCAGCTAAAAGTTTGCTTTTTATTATGACTGCCAAAAACCTCAATGTGTACTGAATATGATTTATCTACAACCTCATCTTTAAATCCTATTTCCTAAGTGCCTTATCAGTATACCAGGATTCTTCACCACAAAAAGTCTGATTTGTTGCATCAAATAGCTAATAGAAGTGATGGCAATTACTGTACGCAAATAACTGGCTGAGTAAGCAAAAAGGGCTATTTATTTCCGGGCAACTAAAATTTTCTTGTAAGGCTTCAGCCCAAATCTTTTCCCCAGACAGATGTGGATGTGCTTTTACTCAGTGACAGTCCTGGGAAGGCCATAATTTGGCTTAATAATGTGCCCTTCTTGGGAATGCTCCATAGTTTTGGTCTTGACCACAGTGATCCAGCAATGTGCTCATTTAACCCCAGACAAGCACTCACGGCAGCACTGGAGCATGGAAAGAGTCAACTCAAATAGCTGCCTTGATGCACGTTCCTTCACTATTAAAGTGATGTGAACAAGGTTTGAAAAGAGATCAATCTGGTTTCAGCACTAAATGAAGGGCCTGGAGAGTGTTTAATCACTTCCACAGTACAGCAAGTTTCCAGTACTTACTATCCCCTGAAATCCATCTATTATTCTTGAATAAGATGGCCTAGAATTTATAATGATTATTTTCCTCTTTCTTTTTTCTCCAAGAGATAACATCAATTTTAAAATATCTTAATTACACAGGATTTGAAACTAAAGCCTTTGCCTGGGCAAAAGGTTCATTTGCTTCAGCTGAGGTTTTGCATCAAGATGCATTTTTTCATCAGGGAATTATAAAGAAAAAATGTGCAAAATACAGTAACAATGTCCATGTTACAGAATGTTTTTCACAGGAAACTTAAAATCCTGCCATTGTTTCAACACTTTAGTACCCCTAAACTTCCCAGCAGGAGATGAAGTGGCATGAGAAAGACTAAGAGGACTCAAATTCAATTAATAACCACCAGAACCAAATTTTTTGAGGA
This sequence comes from Mystacornis crossleyi, assembly GCA_013400655.1. Lineage (NCBI taxonomy): Eukaryota > Metazoa > Chordata > Aves > Passeriformes > Timaliidae > Mystacornis > Mystacornis crossleyi. Next base: position 5,169 of record VYZQ01000819.1, read on the forward strand.
TGCAAATACTATTTCTTTTTTCTGTTGCTTCATCAGCTTGACAATTGCTTTAGGCAGAGGTCCTCCAGGTTTCATGGAAAGTGGAAAATGCCTGACCTTTTGTAAGCACAGTCTTACAAAAGCCTGTGAGCCTGAAGCTCAGCAACCAAGTGCAAGATGGGGCCAGGACCACCAACACAACAGTAATTTCCTCCACACATTGTGCTTGCTCAGCATTACCTCCAAGGAGAAAGGAGCAATTTTTACCTTTCAGAAGTTTTCAGTTTCTGAATCTTTTACTTAAACCAACAGAGATGGCAAATATAGGTACTACTTAAGTATACACTGCTTGCTTACAGGCTTTCAACCTTTGTTTCATCTGATCAATTTAGTAGTACACGAACAGACATTGCATTCATATTGTCGGTTTTCTTAAGTTCTTAATTTCATTAATTTCTCAATTCATTATCAATTTTCTCAAGCAATATCTTCATTAGTTTTAAGTATCTTTGCTATGCCAAAACCAAGATTTTGAACACCACTGTTAATGCCACAGTTTTTGAACAGGCCTGCTTTTGGATAATTTGAAATTATCAATAATGAATGTGTTATTGCGTTTGACTGTACTCCTCTGTTCCTCAGGCCCAACACCCTGTAAGGAGACTAAACACACAACTGTCTTACTCACAAATGAGCCCTTATAGACCAACATGAGACATAAGGACCACGCCAAGAAAGAAATCAGGTTAATTTACAATACAGAAAAGATTATCCCAAAGTCAGTATCAGGTTTTTTCCATGCTGTATTGTTTTTTAGCAAGAAGACAAAGAATTAGTGACCAGGAAAGCAGTATTCTAAGTACACGATGTCAGCTTGACAAAAGGGAAGGAAGAGAAGGAAGCATCCATTCTATTTTCTAGGCTGAAGACAAAGACAAGGAAGTGAAAGGGTCTTTTGCAGTTTGCAGAGCACATCTGTTTATCTTACTTGTGTCAGCAGATTTTCTCTCTCTTCCACTTGATCATCTCCATAGAAATTGACCCCACCTATTACGGAGATGGGTCTTCTTTTTCCCCCTCTGTGGTAGCCTACAGTATTGCTTTGGATCACAGACCCAACGGATGCCCGTCCTGGCTTATTTTCTCCATCCATGCAGTCTGTCTTCTGAGACTCCACTGCAACTGCATCTTCTGGTATAGAGAAACTTCGGACCGACATTTGGCCATAGTCTGAGAGAGGTCTGGGCCGGGATCTTTTTCCAGAGCCCCATTTCCTGGGTGTGACCTTTTGTAAGTCTGCCTTTTCTTCATCCTGGGATGTGGACCTCTTCCAGTGGTCATCAGAAACAACCTTTTTAAATGTGAACAAGTCAAATAAGCCACAGAATTTTCTGACAGTTAATCATTTGTGAGTTTGTCATATGGCAGATCAACTTAACATTTCTAAAACAGAGTTACCATAAATACAATAAATGCAATTGACAACTCAGGAAGAGATAACTTTGCAAAGCAGAGACATCATGATGCTTGTTATGAGTAAGGCAAACACCCAACCATCAGCACCTCTTCGGCAAACAAGACTAATTAAACACTAAAAACTCACCTATTACCTCAGCAGTACAGACAGGTCCTATCACAAACACTGAATTCATGGAATAGCATCTTGGAAAGACAGCTCTGTGCTGACAGGACTTGTTTCTATGCACAAGTAAGATGCTACAGGTAACACCAGTAAAAATAACTCAGCTGTGGTTTTGGACTTTTTACCAAGCCTTGTAGCAACAGAACAAAGGGCAACAATTTTAAACTGAAATAAGGTGGGTTTAGACTAGATATTATGAAGAAATTCTTGACCATGAGGGTGGTGAGGCACCAGAACAGGTTGCCCAGAGAAGCTGTGGACGTTCCAACCCTGGTATTGTTCACGGCCAGGTTGGATGGGGCTCTGGGCAACCCGGTCTAGCCAAAGGTGACCCTGTCCATGCCTGGTGGGTTGGAACTAGATGATCTTTAAGGTCCCTTCCAAGCCAACCTATTCTATGATATTTCTCTGTTTCACCTCTGTTCGGTGATGAACAGCAAGGCAGCAGTTCGACGGCTTGCAGACCCACGTAACTGTAAGCTGACACCAGACTGGGCAGTCACACACTCTCCTACCTCTCACTCCCACAATCCCACCCGGTCAGATCTACGGATTCTGCTGCCAGGAGTGAATTAGGTGAGCAAGCTCATCCAGTTTGCAAGGGAGAAGCTAACTTCCCATAAGCTCAGGGAGGCTAAAGTCATACAGATTATGATTGAAGATATATTATAGTACAAACACAGGAAAAAAATGATGGGTTTAGATAGGAAGCTTGGACAATGAGAATGTTGTTCCTATTTAACAGCACATCTGGCTCGCAGAGGTAATGGCTGCAAGTATCATAACTGCACTGGTATTACAAGTTTGGAAATAAAAGAACTTCAGCTGAAGTACTGAAGTACTTGGTAGAGGGAACATTTTTAAGCATTTCAATGCATTTGAATTAATACTGTTGTCATTTTTTCTAGCAAAACCCTTGCAGTTTTTCAAAAAAAAATCTGCACACAAAAATTTATGTTCACTTTTCTCTCAAATTTCTGACTTCTTGGTGTTTCTTGGCTTTTCCCAGCTCTTAATAAAAACAGAAAAGAAACAGAGAAAGCTAATAAGTATTCCAAAAAAGAAAAGCATTGCTTTGTCTCTCTCTAACTGTATTTTGTTCATCTGTTCCAGACCAGATGAAGGCATTCCAGATATTGCATAATCAAAGCAAACATGCAGCCCAGAAACAGCCTTTTACAATGATGTCTGTGACAGAGGACTTATCTTCTCTCATCTTCTTCTCCACCTGCCGTTTTCAGTCAGGCCACTACAAATCCAGTGAGTTTAGGCCACATGATACAGTGGGCAGATGTTGCTTTTGGTTTGAAAGACAGCTTAAGAATAATTTCATGGTATGAAAGCACTTCAGCCAGTAAGCAGAGTTACTCAACAGTCAATATTTTAACATGATTACTGCAATTATGAAAAAATTATCAACATCACACATTGGTCTACATTCAATTATTTCATTTACAGCATGAAATTTATTCTAAATAGAGTACTTTAAAAATTTTTGGTTTCTATGGCATGACACCTGTCACTCAAGCAAGAAGTTCAGGTTCCCTACAGATTTTTGCTCAGGACCAGTTTTAACAGTGCATTTAATTAAGCAGAGAGTCAGTCCCCGGCTGGTGCACTGACAAAGCTTCAGCAAAGCTGTCCCTTAAGCACAGCGCCTCCAAATTTGAGCAGCAAAGTCACAGGTTAAATAAGGCTCTTACCTCAGAATCAGACACAGGTAAAGGCTCTCCACATATGCAGTGACTGAGAAAGGAGCTCATGAGAGTCATTTTATGTTTTCGTTTCGCAAAGTCTTGTCCATAAGAGCTACAAATGCACACTGTCTGCATAACCAGTCAGGCAAAGTTCATACCATGATCCTGTACTTTTAAACTGAGGGAAGGACACGTCACACGTCATCTCATAATCTGCTGCTTACACCCTTATCTTGAGCAATAACATTTGCAGAGGACTGCTTTAGTTCTGCAGGACTCCACCTATAGTAGTGATCCAAATGACAGCCAGATTAATCTCTGCTGTACAACAAACAATGCTGAAGGATGTGTGCAGATCTATAAACTGCACTGAAAATACAAAAAAAAACACAAAAAAAAAAAAACAAAACAAAAAAAAAACAAAAAACAAAAAAAAAAAACCCACACAATCCTCTCTGCCCAGAAACCAGAGGAAACTGGACTGATAATCTCACATTCCTCTAAGTGACCTGCTCAAGTAGGACCTGATCAAGTGACCACTTACTACCAGGAATAAAAATATCCAGTACACAACTCACAGGCTCCAGTGATGCAGTCACTTAAGCATAAGTATGACTCTTGACATCAATGAAAAAACACTGAGGAAACAATTGTATTCCACCTGTGACTGGCTTTATACTGGTGCCCTACTGCTCACCTCAAATTACCTTCTCCTAATGAATCCTTTAGAAGTGAAAGCAGGTTGATGTTGTACAATTATTACTGGGAACATCAACAGATGTGTAGAGATACATATGGCACTTCATATAGGATGAAAATCAGAATCTCATGCACTGGCTCATGCCTTGTAAGTGCTGGTCAAAAATTTTAAGGCATTTTAAGATTTCTGAGAAGTTACAGTTTAAGATTAGTTCACATTGGATTTTCTGAAATTCACACCTGCTAGTCTAGCAACAGAACAGGATAACCAATGCTAGCAATCAATATTGTTAATCTTGTCTTTTAGGCCGTATCCTCAGTTAGGTTTCTTCTGAGACAGCAAAGCCAAGAGCTCTGCTTGTTTGTGCTGATGCAAATGAATTCATTTTATCTGGAAACTAAATTCCTACAACAGCAAATTAGTTAAATCTTTGTATTTCAACTGCTTTCCTTATTCCTGACAGCAGCATATCTACAAATACAACCATTTAAAATGAACACTTACTTTGATCCAGGCTACACTTTTATTTGCTATTCTTCCTTCCATGTCACTCGTAGCTGCAGATTCCCACATTTAATTTTCAGTTTTGCAACAGAGCTGTCTGTACATTAACTAGATAATAAAGCTGCCATCATAGCCAGTAAAAATCTAGGATGAAATTTTGTTGCCTGAACATAAGCACCCAGGGCCATTTCAAATGTCCAAAGGAATCTAAGATATCTCCACATGCCATGCATCATGCAAGTGTGACACAGGACCTATGGGAGGCCTGGGCCATCCAGAAGCAGCCCCTGTGGACAAAGGGATGCCTGTCAGGACATCTCCAGCAGTGCTGGGTCTTTTATGTTGCAGGAATCAAGTTGAGCCCCCAAACAAGTGCATCAGCCAAGCCTACTGAGTGACCAGCCCGGCAGCACTACAGCAATCAGGTGCCAAGCTGGATTGCAGGTAGGTTTAGATGGAGCTACAACCGTGTTCCCCAGTGCTGTGGACAACCTGGCTTGGTCCCCACCTCCTGCTCCAGCAATGTGCAGGTTCACCATGAGGTGTTTTCCAGCTGTGTGCAGCTGTCTTTGATATCTGCCCCTCACTTCAGCTGACAGCTATTTTTAGTTGGGCTCAACTCCAGGTGCCACGTTCAGGTGTGCTGTTAATGCTGTGCTCCCCAGGACCCCCTGGCCACACCCAAAAGGCTACCGTGGGAGCTCTCCCAGGCTGCTCCCAGGTAATCAGCTACACCACAGTCTCTGCCCAGCCAGACCAAACCCCTCCCAAGCCTGGGCCCAGACTGATTTCCTAATCCAAGTACAGCAACTTCAAGGACTTAATCATCATCTCACTCAGCTCAACTTGGCACTGGTACAACCCCGTTCCATGTAATGGCACATGACTGCTATTGGCGTTCTCTGTATCCATTAACAACCAAGGTAAGCAACATCAGCATCAGGTGTTTAATCACTGAAATCTTAGTTTAGTCTTTAGAGACAGGATCTTTAGAGCCAGGTTCTCCAACTATTACTCAGACCACTGTGTAACTTTGATAAATTCAGCACTCAGAACTGATTTCAGAGGAAGTGCTGCCCAAGGAGCACAAGATCTGACTTGTACAGTACTGATAAAGTGTTGCTTATGTGGATGCAACTTTTATCAGTGATATGGCAAATAAATTGCCAGTACCTGAAATTGCATGGCAGGACTTTTGCTGGTGCAATTACACCAACCATGAATAACCCTTCATCCTCTATACCTGACCCCATTCTCTGCTGCAGAGAAAGCCCAAACTAGAAGTCTGACCCAACAAAGCCTGCTGCTGGTCAGCTTCCTGCTATTGGCACACTTTTGAGGGCTGACACCGTGATAGCAAAGGAAAAACAAGGCCTGAGTGATTTTTTTTTTTTTTTGTGAGTGTATTTAGCCAGTAAACTCCCTAATTAAAATCCCCACTTTATAAAGGTCTTGATGACTGAATATATTGCTGAGGCTCCCTGACCACTAATCTGCATTTCAACCCCATCTGTTACCTATTGGGATTTTTTAAATTTTATCTTTATGTTCAAAATACAATCAGTGTTTCATAACATACACTTACAGACAAGAACGAAGGTATAAGAGGACACATCTCTCCTGAATGTTTTTTCCCTACCTGGTAGTCTGCTGGGAAGTCACAAGTAGGTGCCTATTGGACAAAGACCCCCAGCCTTCCTCTTCTCCAGGGAAAAGAGCATCCTGGCCCTGCTTCTGCCTCTTTTTTTTTCATTTGGTTTTGGTGGTTTTTTTGTTTGTTTGTTTCCCTTAGCTACACAGTAAGTTGCAACACTTCTTGTTCTGTTATCTCTGTATGTTTGAGCTGCCTGGCTGAAATGTAATTTTGCTAACTACTGCTGCCTTTTTCTAACCCAGAGAAAACAGATAATCAAAATCTAATAATGTCTTTACAAAAATGCATATTCATTTCCAAATGCAATTTATTAAAAGGTGTGCTAAATTAAACAGATGATGATTCTGACAGAATAAGTTATGAGGAAAACCTGAGTAGGCTGAGAAGTTTCAGAACACAATTACTACATACTCTCAGTGCAAAATTGTGATAGGTAATCAGTCGTGTTCTTCCATAAATGACAAGGCTTGAAAATATCACAATACTTGTGCTAGGTCATGTAGGTATCTCTGTATTTTGATCAAGAATAAACATTTCTGCATATATTTAGGGGTCTACAGAAAAACGTACAATTTTCTTACACTAGCAATGACAGCTATATAACATCTTATTGGTGACTATTAAATACCTGTTATTTCTGTATAAGACAGTAACTGCCAAATCTTAGGAACTCAGCAGTAATATTAGAATTGGCTTTTCAGTTCAGACAAGCCATCAAACGTAAAAAGGGCTAAGGGATCATGACCTAGTAGCTATAAATTATTTTACCACCTTGGCCTAACAGAGTAAAAGTCTGGACAACATGTCTCCACCCAGGTACATGATAAAAGGTAACCTCTGCACTTTTTCTCATTGCTAAATAGCAGTGGGAGACCATTAGTTGAAGTTCATTTATCATCACTACTAAATGAGGTCAAAAGCTTGGTTTATGTTTCATGGACATGTCTTTTTTTGCAAACTGTTGCAACAGGCACAGAGATTATGAAACTCTGGATAAATAAAGCATCCCCGAGAAAATTTATTTATTGTTTTCTTTCTAGATTTTATAAAAAGGTTCTGAAGTATTAAAGAGAGCCCAGTGATCCCCTATTGATCCAACAGGCTGACAATTCCCAACAGTGATACCATCACAGCAATAGCTACCATGGAAATGACTGCTTTTACTGTTGAAGAAAGCACACTTTCAGTAATTGCATCTTCAGCAACAAGTAAACCAGTCCAATTCAAGAAAATTTCTATTCTATTCTATCTATTTCTTTCTAATTAATGCAAATTTCACTATATCCTTTTTCTTTATATCCCTCCGCCTCCTCTGCCACTAACATCCTTTCTTTTTAATTAGCCTTTGAGAAGACCCCACATAAATGCATTGGTTATCTATCCCTAGAATACCACAGGCTATTCATCCAGTGGTCTGCAAGACAGCCAAATACAATCCATGAAACAACTGCAAAAAACCCTGTTTAAAAACTAATGCGATTACACCTATATAAACAAGCAAAGCAGAAGCAATCAAAGTAATACAACCATAGTCAACATTTATCATACGTTTAGCTGCTTGGAGGATAACCTGCCTTTTCTTTCCCCCTCCCCCCCCCCCAAAAATTGTGTGAAGCCATAGTTTAAAAAATTGCAAAGCACTGCTTCTGAGGAGGACTCCCTAGAGGAATACCACTCACTGCACTACACCAGAAAGAGATCACGGAATGGATACAGGAAACACTATGCATTTTAGTAAAGAAAAATTATATTACTGTGCCCTGTGACATAGCAAAATCAACCCCCATTAGCAACACAATCTGCCGTGGTAAAACACTCATTTTAGAAGTTTTAAAAATTGGGAAAAAATGTGTATAATTCTCCTCTTGAGATTTGTGGACACCAAAGCAGTTGTGGTGTTCTAACTAACAAATACACCTATAAAACCACATTAAGAGATCAGGCTATATAGATACAAAGAAAATTTAGCCAGCTATTTTCTAAGGCCTTTTAATGCAGGTTTGCTTCATTTAACCTGATCCTTGAAAGCCTGCTTATCGCAAACAACGATAAAGCATAAAGCTTTCCCTCTCAGCAATATGCCTCACCAAGATTAGCGAGTTCACCTTGGTAATATCCACATTTCACAGATAAGGAACAGATGCAAAGCAGTTAAGTCATGTAGAAGCACAGGGCTGGGCTGGAAATGACAAGCGGATCTCATGATTCTCAAATCTGTTCCTCAGCCTCAAGGATTTCCTTTGTCCTCTCCTCTAATTCATTTCCAAAACTAAATCAGCTAATATATTTCCTAATGGCAGAGGGGAGGAGTTTGCAGGGAAATGTATTTCCTTTGCAGAAATAACCTTATCACTCATATAAAAACGCAAATGTGCTAAAACCAGAAAACGGTTTCCTCTAGTTTTCTGGTGACTTGATACTTGGGGATGGCTGGGCCATGCTCTTACACTGTCCCTTCTTTACTTCAGTATCTGAACTGGAACAGCAAGCATGTACTTACTGTGTAGTACAGGGGTATTCATATTCTCTGCTTCTTTTAGATGTATAGCTATTAATAAACCCTAAATAAATCCCTAAGTATTTTCTGAATTGACTCAGAACACCCCAGATCAAGTAACAGGTCTGAAAAAAGAAAATTCAAAAAAATTTCCCTTTATTTGGCAAAACAAGAAACTTTTTCCTTCTTTCAAGCTATCTTTGTAATACTCACTGGCAAACCTCAAAAGCCAGATGATAACCACAGGTCGGAAGTGGAACTTTATGCTAACAAAGCAAAACATAAAAAGCTGTAAGCCTCTGCCTCTCTTCAGAGTCTCTCCAAAATGAGGCCCTCTGGGTCCTCACTCTCTCCACCCTTCCAGAGCAAAGCCTCATCATCCCTGCTCAAGCCCAAGCCCTGCCCTCAGCAAGTCCCAGCAGCAGTCACAAACCCCAGCCTGCGAGGGGTGGAGCTGCCTTGGGCAACTCTATCTCTGCCAACAATTACTGCCTAGAGCGTGGGGTCGGGGGGGGGGCAAGGCTGCTGTGCTCGGCTCCCCCCAGCACTTGGCCGGTCTCCCAGCCTGCCACAGCATCCCCGTACCACAAGCAACACCACAGCCTCCAGATGCCAGAAAGGGAAAATGCAGGTGGCTCAGAGGAAACTCTGCAGCTGCCTCTGCTCGCTTTGGATATCTCAACCACCTAGCATTGAGAAGGATTTTCAGTGTTGACAACTCAACACTGCACTTGATGTAAGAAACCAAATCACATAGCCAGAGCTACTGTTCCACTTTCTGGGGTACTATTTATCACTTCTGATCCCAGGGTGTACAACACCTGGCTATTACTGAGGTGCCACTGGACAGCTACAGCAGAGTCAAATATGAGATGCTCTGGAAAGGCAGAGGTGCACAAATGCAATAAAGAAAGGGAGCAGCTTGCCCCAGGCTAATTGCAGTGAAGTCCATCTGAGCGCTCCCTGTCACCATTCTGTCATCATTTCTGCAGGGATGACATTAACTCCTATATTATCCTACAGGTTTCAAGAATGGCAAATTTTATTACGAACTACAGAGTTACAAATTCAAACTTGGTCACAAACTCAAAGCAATCCAGAATTCAGATTACTGTCATGACTGCCTTGTTTTTCTTCTTCCTAGTAGCAGATACAGCAGCAAGTGATTATGGGCTGCACCGAATGAGTGACAGCTCTGCTGCTAAGCACTGGAAGAGTTTTTGCTGTGATAGGAAGATATTCCTCTCCTTTGAAGACCCCCTGCTGCATTATTGCAGCAATAGACTCTGCAATTTGGGTTTCTAGCAATGCACAGTGCTTTCTAGTCTAGCTCTGGGCAAGCGCTTCTGGGAGTCACTCACTGAGTGGCTGTGGGGACATTGTGTGAATGCAGCCTGACTTGGGCAGAGCAGCTCACAGTTTAGTGCAAATCCAATGTTGCTTGGTCTCACTGAAACCCCAGTTTTCTGTAAGATGCTGTTGAGAGCCTGTGAGGGGGTTCTGCTGCTCTGTCGCCAGGCCCTGTAAGCCAGCAAGACCAGAGTGCCACTGGAGTGGTGAGCCCTCACTCCAAATTACAAGCCCCTTTGGTGTAAACCCAGTTTAAGAAACTCCCCCTACTACTTTACCTAATTATCCTTCACAGTTTATCACATTTACAGTTATACACATTAGGTTGATTACGCCACATTCTAAATTGCATGTGGATGAACCAGAGGTGAATAAATCCAAAAGGAAGAGTTCAGAGAGCCGAAAGCAGCTAGCTCCCAGCAGCTGTGCTCATGCCCAGCCCCACAGCACTCAGGAACTTGAGGCAGGTACTACAGATGATCAGCCTCGGCTCCTGGCTGCTGCTTGCTCCTTGTGGGTATCGAACATGACCACATCCAGCTACCATCCTTTGGTCCTTCACTGTGAGGACACTTCTTGAAGCTAGAAATAGTGAGGATAAACAGTGAGGACATATATGAGCCCTCTGTATTCCCACCTATACACCTCTTCTTCCTCTACATAAGCTGTCCTCCAAGTTAGGCCCTCTGTGCCCAATATTCAGAGCCCAGAGTCCTGTACAGGACAAACCAGATCAACTCTGCCAGCAGCTGAGCACTGGGGACTTTATGATGTAGACTAGTTAGGACCAGCAACTTCTGTATGGCATGAACATATACGAGTTGACAGACAGGTCTTAGAACATTTAAAATATTGTCTGCAAATAAACTGTGACTCAACCTTAATTACAGCAGCTACCTCTTCACCGTAATTTATTATTCACTTATGGTCATGTAGATAAGGTACTCAAGTAATAAAAAGTCTGGTGTACTGTGAAGCCAGATGCCAGCAAGGCAACCTAAATACCAGATGCTCTAAGAGTTTGTGAAAGACTAGTGAAATGTCAAATAACTTGATTTTCACTTTCTTGTAACAAATTCAGAAGAGTGTTTTGTTCAGGCAGCCTTAGTGGCTGACACATGCCAGTCCGGAGCAGACTAAGTTTTCATTATTCCAGTGACACGGAGCTCATTCTTCATGAAAGCAAAGACTATGTGAAACACTCCAAACAAGTACAAACTTGTACTTAATCATCTCTTCATCCTATTTAAAAACAACACACTGAATATAAATGACAGTGGCATGAAGCAAACAGTGGCAAAGCATGGGATGTCACAGGTGAGCTTTGGTGACTCACAGCTCTGTAGCTTCAGAAGTGCTGAGGCATGGATCCAGGCTGCACTTAATTAGTTCTTCCCTGGGAAGCAACCCCTGTCAGGACCAAAACGCAAGAAATCTCCCCTGCTCCAACCCAAATCTTGCATTTTGGTGAAACCAACAAAGTAACAGAAGTGGCAGGATCTCAAGACTCAATCATGTAAGAAAAAAACCTCCCAAAACATCAATTCTGATGAACGAATAGATGTCCTTGCATGAATACTGCAAAACCAGCTTTACTGCAAAATCAGTGGTGGGGAAACACAAGGTAGAAATATTTAGCTTCCATATTTGGGAAAATATAGAGATGGTCAAAATTCCACAGATTTCATTTGCTGACTAATCTACTAGATGAGTGGATAAGGGAATAAACTGTATCTGCTTCCAGCTACGGCAGCCAGTCCTGAAAACAGAACCTATTTGAGCCTGACTGGGAGTACCCTCCAAGCTTTACTGGCTGTACGGGAATATATACTGGCTTATACATGAAATCTGTACAGAAAAGCAGATCCATAAAACATGGAAGCAGTGCAGAGTTGTCCATCAACACAGTGTATTTAAGGTTCAGACAAAATCTTGAAAATGTGTGATGTCCATGCCTCCACATACATCTCAAATGATTGTTGAGAGTGAACCAAGCATTCAGCCATCACAGGAACAACTTGCTGGGCAGGTACAGTTCTGTAACGTGGAGGTGGTAAGGTAAAAATGAATTGTAGTCAAAAGTTCAAACCCCAGTGACCTCACTGTGCGAGTACGTGGCATTCATAAAAGTGCCTACAGGCTGAATAAACTCCAATTAAAAAATAACCTGGCAAAGTATCTTTGGTGCCAAGCTACCTCCATACGGACGAAAGCAAGCTGTAAAGGAGGAAATGAAATCCTCCACAGAAATGGTAGGAAGAAACCATACCACTCTACCTGTTTTGCGTCACTCTCAGTGCCACAGCTTTAGGGTTGTGTACAAGATGAGAAGCAGGCAGGGAAAAAACAAACGACAGACTTTATATCCCTTGCATAGTAAGATAAAAGCAAACCCTGTCCTGCACAGCTCCTGCTTCCAACCCACAGCTACCGCCTCCAAAAAGTTTGTTTTTTTCCATCAGAAGAGAGGTCTGTCTGGATGCAGCTATGCCATGTGAGTGGCCACAGCTGTTTTCACCAAGCACAAGGGCTCCAGGCAGTGCTCACAGCAGAGTGAGGGCTTACAGCCACGGAGCCTGTCCCCTGGCCACCACTTCCTCCATCTTTTGCAGGGATCTATCCCATACTGTCTTCCTGCCCACTACACAAGCCCAGAGCTGCCACCAGTGCACACTCTGTATTTTAGACAACTGAATCAAGCACTAAAAGACACTCACAATTACCCTAAAATATGTTATAATATAAAGAGAAAGCTTAAATTGCATGTTAGATAATAACAGAACGTCGTGTTAAAACTAAAAACTGCAGTAACTTTTATCCACCCAATGTACACACATTCATGTAAAAACTGTACTGGTTTGTCAGGAGCCAAAGGAAAGGGCCAGATGAATTTCTTCTGGGTCATGATGACAGATCACCACTAGATGGTAGATGAGTAGCATTAATTCTACCTCCCATTTTATTCCTGAGAAATAGCATCCATCCACACTAGGGCTCTCGCCTCTTCTGGCAGTGTGAAAGCATCTCCTTTCATGTGAGAGTTTTGGAAAATAAGGATGGTTGGAGCAGTTCTAGGGCTCCAGAAGAGGAATAACCTCCGAGCTCAGACATTTATAGACACTGAGTTTATTTTTTCGATCTTACCGTTACTGCAAACACAACAGTAAACAAACCTGCTTTTCTCCAGCAGAAGGACAATACTGATAAGCTCTGTAACCATTTAGTTGGTTTGCAAAAACTGTGCCAAGCTTTTAAAAGTAGGACAGCTTCGTGGACATTTTAAAACTTTACAGCACAAAAGCCTGAAGCTTGTGCAGCTGCAGCACTGCCTTTGCCTATCTCATACCTAAGGTCTGAGATACTTTAGTCAAACTGAGGTGGCTTAAGAGACACGTCAGCTTTATTTTGTAAAAGACTTGCATATTTATACAAATCCAGATGGATTTTTGCCCCAGTGTATTTTTTTCCAATGAGTAGCAAACCTTTCACAGCTACCTTAGCCCAAGTAGCTCAAAACCCCATTACTGCACATTCCTGGGGCTCAGCTAAACCTCACTGCTTCAGACAGGGGTAGGGTGTGTCTGACAGCTCTTCACCAACACTGCCAAATCACTGCAACTCTCCGATGCCAACTCACACCATATTTTAGGTGGGGGCACAGTGTTATCACATGAATTTACCTCAGAAGTGCTGCAAATACATCTATCTACCCATTCACTGCAAGTATGAAATCACACATTAGGTGCAGTGAACACAACAGCGTCTTCACCAAAACAAGAGCAGCAACACACTCAGCCCAGTGCCTGAAGTACTGCTGTCTGCAGTTGGCAAGCGAAAGAATAAGCAAGCAGTGTACCCTCAGTATGGTCATCACTGCACAGGGAAAACACTGGATACAATGGAATGCTTAAACCTCTGTACTGTGTCTTTCGTGCCACACTGCTCTACAAATATTACCATGTTCTGCAAAGTTTCCACAGGCAGTGTTTTACAGTAAGTCAACACTACTTCAGAATACACGGACTCTTTAAAATTAAAAAGACCTTTCAGCTGTGAAGGAAACACAGCCAGACCCTGCTCAGGCTGGTAAAATCTGACAAGGCCACATGACAAGCTGGTGTATCTGCAGGGTGCAATGCGCTGCCCTTGAAAACGTACATGAATAGCTTCGCTGCCAAAACTTCCTTTGATATTAATGCGAAAAGAAAAAATAATTTGACATTAGCATCCAAAGAGAATATATTAAAGGAAATAATTGCTGTCAGCATATTTTAGCAATAACAAGCTGCAGCAGCCATTACTTTGCATTGTTTTGCATTAATAAAGACAAAACCTGATAGGATATATACATAGCTTCTGAAGGATTTTGCTTTCTTTCTTACCTCTTCCTTTTTCTCCTCAGTACCAGAGGCTAAATTGAGGCTCAGCTGAGAGTGGCTGCTTATGCCACTGTCTTCATTTCCATCATCATAGTACACAGTTTGCACTGAGTCTTGGAAGCAAACAGGATTCCTGCCCAGCTTCAGCCCCGGTACCTCAACTCTCTCCTCGCTCTCTGATGAGCTCAGAGACAGCGTGCTGTGATGGTTTGGGCATTGGAAATTCATACTGCTCTTGACCTTCCCTGCAGTTGGACTTTGAGGCTTTGGAGTAGTTGGCCTGATCGGAACGTGAAGGTTTTCGGCTTCATCTGTACACTGCTGGGTAGCTTTTGGTTCCTCTGAGTCCGAATAAAAGACTTCATTGGGAAATGGACTAATGTCATTCAGCGTGGCTGAAAAGCTATCGGAGTCTGGGTTACCTGATGATGTCCTGAGGCTTTTATCTTCAGTGACAGCTACATTCATTTCAGCCTCTTTATCCTGAGCAGTCACAGGGCTTTGCAGGCAAGGTGTTCCCGGCAAGGAAGAGCCTGGACTGGATACTGAGGAGGTGCATCTCTTCCTGTCATGATCAGTGCAGCTGGAAACCCTGCGGGAGTAGTCATCATGCAGCCTGCTGTTTGACCTTGTTCTCTGGGACAGCTCGCTGGGAGAAGGAGCTGTGCTCTTGGGGCCATCCTTCTTCCATGCAACATCCGTAACATTGCTTACAAGTTTCAAAACTCGGTCAAAATCCTTTGCTCTGATAGGGCTCTTCCATCGCTTGGATCTCCTCTCAGGGTTTCCACCACTTTTGTCTGAGTCAGCAGAAGCAACGCTCATAGTCCTTGCTGGTATCTGTTTTTCATTTGCAACCTTCAGATCAGCAAGGTTTGAGGTGGACTTCCGTTTGAATGAGCTTTTCTTCAGAAAGTTCAAATTATCTGAACTTCTGCTTCTCCGATAAATGAGCCTGTTGTTTTCAGAGTCTTTCACCACAATTTCACAGATATTTGGCTCTGCAATGATAGGTGATGTCGGCCTAACACAGTTATGGCGACCCTGAACTTTATCTGTGTCTTGCAAGTTTATGCGGCCAGCACCGTAAGCCCGCCTGATGCTGCGTGAGCGATGAGTATTCCTCAGGAAAGACTCATCACTCTCCTCTGCATCAGAGCAGTCAGAAGCTAAACCATCCACTGCATTCTGGAAATCATGTAGAGGCCCCGAATAGGAATACCTGTTATTCTGAACTTGCACCACTGCCCCATTTGAACCATGTTTGCCTATGCTGTTCTCATTTAAGATGTCTGAGGATTCCCTTGCTTGAATTCCTTGTTGAACCGAAGATCTCAACTTCTTGAAAGATCCCATCTTTCTGATAGAAGAGAAGGCATTCCACGTGGATGAGCTGCCCATCAAAACCAGAGAACGAGGCCTGTCAGAGCTGGAATTAGCCCGTTTCCGAGGGGTGGTGAAAAAGCGCATGATTTTGGAAGGGCTGAGTTTATCCTCTTGAAATTCCTCCTCATGACTGTCGCTGGTGCTGTGTCCCCCATTATGACTGGCACAGGTAGTCTGGTTTTGGGGCTCTTTATTATCCATAACTATGCAAGTAACGGTGGTGCCATTTCCATAGCCATTCGGAAATGTTGTCATGCTCTCGATGCTGTAGGCATGGAGGCGGAGGCTGGGGTAGCTCAAAGCAACACTGCTGTCTCCAGCAGCCGACCTTGCTGCCTCCCCTTCATCTGCTGCACCTTGGTTTGCCTTGCCTTCACATCGACTGGGTGAGCTGAGCTCCTCAGGCGGCGCTGCCTGCCTCAGGAAAACAAAAAAAAGCCACCGTTAAGAAATTTTCTGACGAAGTCCCCAACTAAAAGAAGTTTGAGCTACATTACAGGAAATAAAGACACACACAAAAAGAAGGAGTTCTGCTATGGAGAACAAAGGTGTGTTGCAGGGGTACAGAGAAGGCATTCGTAACTCCCTCAAAGTATAACGGCATTCATCAGAAATTTAAAAGATCAGAATAATTTCAGTATGTACTTGTTTCTCTAATGCTAAACAGCTAATAATTCAGTATGACTAGCACACCTACCTCACAACTAACCCTCATACACACTTAAGAGAACGAAATTCCCAATAACAGCAATGCAGTCTTCCTCCTCAGGTGCTCAGCACTGAGTCCCAAGACACGTGGGAGGTTTTCATCTAAAACACATTTATCAAGTGACGCCTAATTCTCAAACAGGAGGCAAAGAAGAGGAAAACAGGCATAGTTTTTCCTACACTTGTTTCTGCTGGAAGGTTGTGTGACACTTGACTGACTTGTCTGTCCCTTGGCACATAAAATCCGAAAAAATTACATCAAGTGTACAGCAAAGTCTTTTTCCCTATGAAAGAAAACAAGAATTAAAAGCAGTATACCCAGAAGCCACCCTATGCTGTGGTGACAGCAAGATGAAAACTTAAATCTGAAAGTGACTGGAGCGTTTGGGACATGCTGTAAGGGATCTCCTCCTCAGCTAAGCCTGTGAGATCCACCAGGTCAAACCACACTCCAGTGTCTGGAAAAGCTGTCCAGGGTCTGTCCCCTGCTCCGGCCAGGGGTCTTTGCCAGGCAAGCAGGCATTTGCCCCACCAGGGTAAACAATGCCCCGAAAACCACTAGGATGCCCAGTCTGAAGCTGGCTCCACCTTAAAAACAACGCTCATAGCAGGTTATTTCAGCAAGGGGCAGTGGGATCTTCGAAAACTTGCCCTGTCGGTGGAGTCATGGGGGACGGCGGGGGCATTTCCCTCTCGCCCCGAAACAAGGAGAGAAAGCGTACAGCTGTGCTTTGGGGAAAGCGGCAGCCCCGGACCCTTCTTTGTCTCCTTCCCATCGCAAGGGCCGCGGGGGCTCGGAGGGCAGAGGGGACCGGGGGTGTGGGCGAGGCGGAGGCGCAGCGGCGGGAGGTGCAGGAGCCCGCCGGGGGTTCCATCGCGGGGGCACCGCCGGGACGGCCGGCGGGTCCCGCACAGCCAATCCACAACTCCACGTGAAACGCGGCAGCTGCTGAGCCCGTGCCCGCTGGCTTTACGGCTGTTCCCTCCTGAGCGCACTTTGAAAGTTTTGCGAGCCTCTGTCCCTCCGCGGATGAAAGGATTTGCTTGCGCTTCAGCGAGACGCCTGAAACGTCCCCCGCCGCAGTTTTTAATCCCCGCTATTGACGGGGTCGCGGCGGAGCCTGCCGGGCAGCAGGGCAGAGCTGGGCCGAGCCCCGCCGCCGCTGCACCCGGGCCGGACAAAAGACCGCCGGGCACCAGCCCTCGGCCGACCCTTGCGCCCTGGTACCGCTCGCAACTTTCCACGATGGAAAGAAAACATGGAGCGATAAACGAGCACGAGACGCCTCTCTCGGCAGGGGAGTTCCCACAGAAAGCGGCTCTGGGAGAAACTGCACCTGAGCGGTCAGAAGGGGCGCGGGGGAGAGGCGGGAGAACAAACACAGCGAGATGAGATTAAAAACGCAGCTCGCAGCGCGGAGCCTGCAACAGCCTCCCCGGGAGGCGGCCCCGGAGCAGCGCCCTTACCTGGGGACAGCCGGGGCTCCCCGGCACCGCCGCGCGTCCTGGCCGCTGCCCGCTCCCGCATCGCTATGGCAGCGGCGCCCGGCGCGGCGGGGCGGGGCGGGGCGGGGCGCGACTCCCCGGGCCCACCCTCTCTCCGCTCTCATTGGCCGCTCTACACGAATTCGCCTTGTGATTGGTGAAGCCTCCTTTCGATCTGAGCGGCGGGCGGCTCCCCATTGGCTGCGCGCCGGCGAGGCGAGGCGAGGGTGCTGTGTTTGAATCGCGGGAGGCGGGGGGCGGGCGGCGGCAGCTGCCACGTTGCCGCCGGCGCAGCCCGGCCAGAAGGGGGAGAGGTTCGGCAAAGTCCGGAACCGCTCGGCAATGGCCGGAGGCGGCTGCTGAGACNCAGCCCTGCTCTTTCTGGCCACGGCTTTCTGGTACACTCCATGGAAGGAGTGAATTTGGAGTAATGACTCAAGTGGAGGGGCAAAGTGGTTGCTTTACAGAGCTGGACATGCGAAGCATAGGAGAAATAAATGCAGATTAATACTGGAAATGATGACATTGTATGGAAAGGGTCCACATGGACCATGGCTGGTGATCTCTGTGAGCTTGGGGAAGTTCTCCTGTCAGTGCAGACAATAAGTATCTGCTGCAGACCTTGGGAAAGGGAAGTCTCTGAAGGGCTACTCAGTTAAGGTGATTAAACGGGCAAGACAATTACCTTAGTGGCAACATTAGGAGAAAAATTTCATTTATATGAGACAAGAAGTGTGTCAGAAGTTAACTTAAAAGCCACTTTCAACAGTGGCTTTTAACAACTTCCAACAACTTATACACTTGTCTCACAGCCTCCCTGGTATCTATAAGGGCTCGTGCTGGTCGCTTAAAAACTTCTAACAGCATTACTCAACCCTGACTTTCAATGGATTTGTGTTCCTATGTTCCTTTAAGTTCCTTTCCATATAAATCCCAGGTATATGCATCACACTCCTTTTGAGTATACTTTTTAATCCACAAGCTCTGCCCGCTCCGATAAGGGAACCTCTAGTTCCTCAGATGTCCCCTATCGACCAGATGGACAAAAGGACAAGGCAGACAAAACTATTGAGCTGAATTGAGCCACTAATTTGGGTCTTTCCTTTATCCAACCAGCACTGTTTCTGAAACTTAAGAAATCCTGATAACTGAGATCTGAAACCATCTTTTAAATGTATTTGAAGCTCATCAGCAGATTAAAGTCTTGAAGAGCTAGAAATTATCAAAGAAGGTATTGACAGATTAACAAAGTGCTCACAAAAACTTAATTTCCTTAGAAAGCCACACTAAAACTCACTTTAGATAATAGGTAAGAATTTATATTGCAAGTTGTATTTTTTAAATGTCACTACATTTAATGAAGAAAATACCTAGAAAACTGCAATTAGAGATATAACAGTATCTAGTCAATTAGACGTTTGTCAAGTTTCTAAAAGTAAATAGTCTTAATTTTCCAGATTTGTTCATCATAGCTTTTCTGCTGGTAGTGTGGTAAAACCCTCTTCCGAATATTGGAACTTCATTGATTCAGTCAGCCCTTCCACATGTGTGCACTATTCAGAGAAGCTTGGATGCAGTACGCTAAAGTGTGTCTGAGAACAGGATTAGCTTCCTGTACTGGAGACCAATAATTAACAAAACCTTTTCTTAATCTGAATTCTTTTTTTGGAGGCTGATAAATGTATATAGTATTCAGGTGCCATCACACTAAGGTCTAGTAAAATGATGCAAAGCAGAATTTATCAACAGAACCACCATGAGAAAAAAGGCAAATCCCTCTCCTGACTATAAACTTGAACGCTATATAGTTTCTGACAAACCACACTGTTCTCTCAAAGTTACAAACCAAAGTTTCAGGAGATTAGTCCTTCCTATATTAAGGTTTTTCTACAATCCTATAAAAGCAAAATGAGAGTACTAGTACCATTTGCCACTGAGAATACTTGCTAAACAAATTCATAGCACTTACAAGGGTATTTCTGGAAGACTGAGCTATATACTCTGTTATTTACAGGCTAATGTTTTGCCTCCAGATGAATAACAAGAGCTGTAGGGAACAGAGGGGCAGTGCCAGCAGTACATGTCATGGTTGACCAAGTACAGCAATTTATGAAGGAAGGAACTTGCAGAATAAATTCCAGATTGGTATATGCGTGAGATTTCTAATAGTGATTTGACATCGCATTTAGTGCAACAAAAATGAAATGCTTGTTTTAGAAGCTCTAAGTCTGTACTTTAAAAGAGGTTTAATGCACATGTGACAAGGAGTGAGAAGGATTATTCCAAGTGTAATACAGGTGGGAAAGGATTACAAAAAATGTGACGTGGGAGAATGGATATAGAGTTTTAAAGATGAAGGAACAACCTTCCCCCAGCTTTTAATTGGTAGTGATACATCTCTTAGATTTTTCAGAATAGCAAAGGGCACATTTATATAGTGAAGTCACACACATAAATCTGAAAAGTCTAAATAAGAATGTTTCTATCTATTTAGTTTAGAAATCCTCTCTTCCACTCCCACAACAGTTATTTATTTCATGTTTCTTTTATAAATACTTTCTAAAAGTTACTACTTCAAAGTAGTGATTTTTTTTAAAAGGTACTCTTGAAAGAGAGTACAAATTAAAAAAAAGCTAAAAGGAATAATTTCAGGAAAACATAAAAGCATTTCCACAGCTACTGGGCAAGATGGCAAAGGTAGTGACTCTCTAAGACGTATTCTAAATTAATGAATGACCAAATTTAATTATTACGACGCAGGATTACTGAAGAAAAAGATCCCTTTGCTTTAAATGACAGTGTCTTTTCCAGGCTGCAGTACATAGCTAAGGCTTCAGTTGTGCAATTTGCACCTTCCTTTTAGATCCCAGGCAAAGTCTCTTCTGCAAGCAATTAACCTCCAAGGAACTTTACATACTGACAGGTCCCACAGGGGGAATTAAGCTGAGTCATAAATCTACTGAAGTTAAAGGCAACTCTCCCACCAACTTCACTGGGAGTAGGATCAAGATCTCAATTTTTTCAGTTTAGAAATGAGTGAAGAGTAGTATGTTTGTGTATGCAAGTTCGAACTAACATAAGCTGCTAATTAATTTCATCTGGGTTTTTTTTTATATAAACTATGTGACATTAGTGTAGGATTTTTCCATTTTTGTATATCTGCAACCAAATTAATAATAATAAATTGAAACATATTTTCCAAAACCAAGACCTTTGTCGTCTTGGCACTGAAAAAGTCCAAGATGACAAAATGAATCACATTGCTGAGAAAAACACTGAAAGGAGAGCCTGAGTTAAATTGCTGTGTTAACTTCCTAGTTTGTCCAGTGAAAGTCCCCACTGCCCACATGCAGGAGGCTGGTGTGCAACTTCCTTAAGGCTCTTCCGCTTGCATTTACTTTGCTGCTGATAAAAGCAATTACTGACCCAAGTGAGAAAAGTTTATCACAGTTCGGTATAAATCACAATACACAACAAACTGTTTTCCCCTCTAATCTTCTTTGAAATGTGCTTTGCCGAGGCTGAGCTTGCTCAGCTCTCTTAAACACAGGGACCTAATTTAGGGACAACACAATAGCCCAGTGAAGTGACGCCATCAATGAAAAATGACCCTTGTGTACCAGGTTACCATTATCCCATCTCCAAGTTGCTCTTACTCACCCACCTACACCACTACAGCTGCATGCAACTTAATGATGGCTTCAGCCTTTCAGGCTGCTAGAATGCTATTTATAACCCCACGGGGTCTGACTGTGATGCTATTCTTCCTCCCCATCCTCAAGAGGCATTATTCAGCCAGCATGACATGGAGAGATGGCTGGTACTACAGAAGAGCAGTTTCCAATAAATAGATCATTGTGTTTTAACATAAAGAAGACTTCCAGTTACCAATTAGGAAGGCTGAATTCCACCTTTATTTTGTGTCTCACAACATATAAGATGTAGGAAGAAAAAAGGACTGTGGAGATGAAAAGTTGACAGAAATAGGAAGGAAAAGAGATTAGGCAAGGATTTCTTTCTTTTCTTTTCCTTTTTTCCCAACACTACATATTTTTAATTTTCTTCTTATCTTGAAAAATGTTAGGTTTTCTGTTAGATGGCTATACATTAAAGTGATATGGACTAGTTGGGAAGAAAGGGCAAGATTTCAGAGGCGGAGTTGTCCCACTCTGCAGCCTTTTGCTTTCTCTTCCTGCTTTGCTCTAGCTGCCATCCTTTTCAATGTCACACTGCAGAGTCTGATGGCCCTACAGCCATTCTGTATTTATTTTCCTTGCTCAAAATAATAGCATGCAAAAGTGACTATTAGGAGCTCTTTATCAACCCTCTTCTCCACCCGCTTAATTACCCTGCCATCCCCTCCTCTCTATTCAAAACTGTTCTTCCAAAATTACCTGAGGATATGAAGGCACCTTGTTATGCAACAAGGAGGCAAAAAAAAAAGATGGAAAAATAAACCCATAGAGAAAGAGTCTTGAGGAGTTTGAGGGCTGAGGACCACCTACAGTGGGGAGTTGAATGACTTAGACCAGGGGCTGGAGTGAGTGCAAGAAGCATTTTTGTCTGTGAGCCATAGCAAGGGGCCGTGCATGGGTTTATTTGATTTTGGAGCGATGGTGCTTCCGCCTAGGCTCAGGGAGGAATCACAGGCTGCACTCAGTGCTCACTTGAATCATTCATCTGTGCTGAAGGGAGGATGGATACAGCAGCTCTGCAGAGGCACAGTGTCCCTCAGATGCTAGAAAAGTGAAGTAGGTAGTGCACTGCTTTAGGAATGATGCCACATCACTAGAATTTATGCGAAGTTACATTAAGATCATCCTGCTTCTGATGCTTATTATAACAAAATAACAGGTCAGCAGAATAACTGGCCAGCGTGACACAACAGAAATACCCACCTGGTTACAGTGTGGCTGCGGACCTTGAGTAACTCTGTGCTGGCCAGAGCAAAAAACCCTGAACCACTGCAGCTTTTGAAACGTTCAGGAGGGCAGAACAGTGAATATTTCAGTAAGATTAAGAAAAAGAGGTTGCACTTGGTGGGAAGGATTGGGGCATCTTGTTGTTAGGAGGCTCCTAGGTGGTATTGATTCATGGCCTTCAAGAACCACACAGTTGCTCAGGGTTTACTTCTCAGTTAGTACCAATACTTTTCTTTCTTTAGTCTCCCTCTACATTGATATCTATCTTTTTGCTATCTTTTTTACGGTCTGAAGTAAATTAACATTCAGGGTCGTATTTCTTGTGCCAGATGATTGAATTACCATCTCCACCATGTTTCTCTTTCTTTTTCAGGAAAAAAAAAATCGTCTTGCTAATTCTACCTTTAGTTTGTCAGTTTCTATTTGCAGTTTGAACTTACTCTATCAAGAATGCCTTGAAATGGAAAAGCTAGAAAAGAGTAATTTGAACAAAGCAGGTGACAAGTGCTACAATAACATTTATGTACTAGGTCTTTTCAATAACATTTGTTCTCTGAATTTAGCCTGCCTGAAAACTTCAAAGCAATTATAAACCGTCATCTAATAGTCATTATTCTGTTTTTCTGCTGTTGTAGTAACTAATTTTCTTCTTTATTAATACTAAACTCAAGAATATTTTTTTAAAGCATGGATGATCACATTTAAGTAAACTGTCTATTTATTTCGTCCAGAAAAGAAATTACCTAACTTTAAAGATGCGGAAAACATGCAAAGGCACTCACTTGAAAATTTATTTGTCTGGACAGGGAATCAGACACAAATTTATAAATTTTGGATTAGCTTATTTGTCCTGTTTAAAAAAAAAAATGTACGTATTAAATTAGAACTTTTATCTGCAGTAGAGTCAAGGAAATCTCTTGCAGTCTTATGTTTTTTGTAATATTACAATGGTTTCTAGGCATCAATACAAATAATACATATTGACTGCCTCTGTAAGATATGGCAGCTGCACAAGTTAGTCACATTTTGCTGGGAAATCAGATTATTTTTAAGATCAGAACACTGTAATCATGTCTTCCTATTAGAACAGCATGGAAGAAACCCTGCCTTTAGTAGCCTGAGATGGAGATAGTTTTGTGTATCTATGGTATCAGATTGCATAATTGCCTGAATTGGGGGAACTGGAACCAGTGCTCCAAGAGACTTTTATGGCCATTGGCTCAGACACCCATATTCCTATAACTAGTGGTAAAACAACTCTGTATTCTTCCACCACCAAAAGTAATGGTAAAATACCTGAAAAAAAGGAAACACCCATTTCAGGCAGGAGAGATGTCTTTATGACATGTTCCCTGGGGCTGGGGAAGACAGATTCTGGATTTTGTTTCTCTCTGACCTTGGCAGTTCAGCATACTTTTCTCAGCTTAAGTGCCATATGTGTAAAATATGTGATGATAGGAGTAGTGCCTTATAACCTACGGGTCTGCAAGGACCAATCCATCAATACTTCCCTGGCACTTTGATGCTCGCAGTGATGATAGCTATAAAAAGTGTACACATAGGGAAAATAATCCATTATCTACCCATGCAGAGGACAAACCCTAAATTCCATTTTTTGAAAGGAGTTCAGATTCAAGTGCCTGTTTCAAGACTCAATTGACTATTTTGATGATGGTCCATTAATCTTCTGAACTGGAGTTTGCAAAGTGGCTAATAATTTATGTCTTGTAAGAGCCCAGGATAGCTCTGAACCTGAAAGATTACATATAGCCTTACTAAAAAAGTTAATTTACATTGGTGAGCTGTCTTTGCCTAAACATTACAAAGAGCAAAATGGACACTTTGGTTCCTGTCAGTGACACTGTCCTTTTAAAAAGACCTTAAACTTCAGATTCAGGAAATCAATTGAGGAAAATTTTACAAGCTATTCCCTCAACATTCTGGGGTACAAAATTAAACTACTCAGATGGAGATATGAGCCATGTTTCCAGTTCCAGTACAAAAGGGAAGCAGTTTGCACAAATTGTTCCCTAGGGTCTGTCTTTTACCTAAGCAATACTGAATACCTGAGCCAGATCTCTTCCCACCTCTTGCTTTTCATTACATAATTCAGCAGACTTTGTTTCTGTGCCAGGACAAGAATGGCTGCCTTTCTGTCTTGTTACCACACACTGACCCAGAGATGCTGTTGCTCCCCATAGATCACCTGTACCTGTTCACATCATCTCCTTTGATCTACTTGGTCTCTAAGGATGAAGGTAGAATTGGTGGCTCCTGCCAATGTAAGAGCATGCTACCACCTAAAGGGAGAGATGCTGGACATGCCTTCTGCTTTTTCCTGCCAGGCTGCGAGCTGAAGCAGCTCCCCTGACTGCACCCGAGCTGTTGCTGGGCAGGAGGTGGAAGTAAGCATCCAAGGGCATGGGGGAAGCGCAAGAAGGAGAGTGGAAATGCTTTCCACAAGCAACAGGACTCCTGAAATGGGTCCAGACTTGAAATTTTTCTCAGGAGCTGTTCAAGAGTGCTGTGAATTGAAAAGGGCTGGGGGAACATGCAGTTGCTCTCAGCAATTCCCCATGTGCTGTGTTTCTGCCACAGGGTGCCAGAATGTGTGGGTGAGAGGTGGGTGAGTGAGTGGTGGTGTTGGGTGGGTGCCTGTAGCAGATTCACGCAAGAGACACAAATAATCACCAAATTCGGTGGCAACACCACAAACAGGAAATAATTTTCAGTGTGTTCTCTGGAAAAGCAGGGAAATACTTTCTCCAGAAAACAGTTAATTTAATTTTCACGATACATTGTTGTGTCAGAGTCAGAGATTACAATCAATCATTAAGGTAAACAGAGATTTTAATCTGCTTTGCATTCAATCTCTGATTCAGTTTCAATTCCAGCCTCACCACAAAATAGTACAAATATAATCACAATGCACAGCAATCGGGATTGCTGTGTACCTCAAAACAACCATTTGTGAAATAACTCAGTAAAGATGCCACCTAACTCTTTTTTGTGATGCAGCAAAAATCTTGGCAGGCCAATCTATACTCGAGTAGTTTATTCAGTCTCATTCGTAGGATGAACACTGCATAGAGGCTAACATTTAGTATTGTGCTGGAATCAGTTGGTTTAAAGCCTATTTTCACCAGTCTCTGCAGCAGCAGGGAACAGGGCCTCCCTGTCTGTGCCTGTAGCCAAACCATATGCAGCATATGTTCAGCTGAGGCACTGCTGACACCCCCTGTCAGCATCTGGTAATTTTCCTAGCAGGGACAAGGCTCACATGAAAGCTTTAACTCTGAAAGTCCTGAAGAGCCACAGACAGTACATTCCAGAGTAACTGTTTTAACTGAAGAGCCAGAGGTGCACCTTTGTAACCAGCCAATTTCAGCAGGCTGCAGTGTCATCTTTATACATCTATATACACTGTACAAGGCCAAGAGAAGATGCGTCATTTGTGAGAAATCCTACTATTATTCTGCTCATAAACAGCTCCTGTTCAGTGTTCAGCCCTCAGAGTCACAGATATTGCTGCCTGAGAAACACTGAAACAACAGGCATCCTGCTCCATGCACAATATTCTACGTCTTGGTCTTCCAACACTTAATCAAGATATGTCATACAAATAAACACTTGGAAATTATTCAAAATTGACTATTACATCTTTCACTGTTCTGAAGGCTAAGAAACCTTTCCTAAAGTTTACAGTAAGACACTGTGACTTCTACTAAATCATTCAGCATCCCACTGAAACATATTCTCTTTTCTTACTAGTCTTGCTTTTCTCATTGCCTATAGCACCAAAGCTGCACCACTGTTACTAGTAGAAACCAACATGCAATTTTTAGCCAAATCTCATTTTACTGGAACCTCTAAGCTTTTGAGAGCTTATTAGTTCAGATTTAACCTGGTATTAAATGAGAGAGAGTGAAATCCAGGCTTTATAGCAAGTATTAAAACAGTTTTGCTAACACATAATAATGAAAAGTAATTAGCATACGACCAAGTCCAGGCTCATTTCACTTAAACCAGGAGCTGTTTTCCCAGGGAGGATATTGAGTACTTGTGACTACTTTCTGCTGCAGTATTCTTACATGGAATCATGTGGTGCTTTTATCCTGTGCTGAAAGTTTTGGAAAATACTTCACTGCCATCAGCAACCCACTTCTGTTCCCATAAACTTCTACCTATTTCCTGACTTTCCCTTGATGGGTAAACAACTCTTAAGTTGTTAGCTTAGCTAATTATGCTTAAAGTTACAGAGAAACCTAATTTACCAAAGACTCCTAAAAGCTCAGTTTTGTTTGGGTTTTTTGCTTAGTCCCCAGAAAAGCACAGCAGCCAACTTGCCGGCCATTACTCCAAGAAAACTGGCAGTCAGCAAGTTGCTTAATCCTCAATTTACTTGCATACTGGTTTCATACCACAAGTTCAGTTAGAGTGCATTGCTGGAGCTGTGATCTTGCAAAGGTTTTAAGTAGGTGATTCTCTGCTGTTGCGTGCTTAAAATCACACTGATCTCAAGAGATAATCTACAATAAATGTGTGAGCACCTGATAGTTAAACTGGGGAAGTAAGGCCAAAGGCCAACAGGGTGATTGTTTATTTTCAAAAGCTACGTTTATTAACACACAGGTGTATTTGCATTAAAGTGAGACTGCTCCAACAGTTCCTAGAGCAGAACTGTGCCTTGGGCTTTAGCCAACCTTACGTCTGAAAGCAAAATTCAGGTTTAGTTTGTAGTTCTGAATTACCACTGTTTGTAGGTGATATCAGGACCAAAATCAGAGTGTCTCCTTCCCTGCCTAGCAGGCCAGGCAGGAGCTGCCATTTTGGAAGTAATTTTCCTTGTTTGTAGATGGAATTAAACCACATTATTTAAAGTTTTCGGGTCCCATCTTTTTCCTTGCAAACAGTGGACGATTATGGTTTTCATCTGCATACAAAACAGTGAGAGCAGCTTTTTAGAAACAGTACGTTACAACACTTTTTCAATGCCAAATACATTACAGCACAGACCAGTGGTACCATCTTCTCCTGAAAAAAGTTTCATAGAGTAATAATTAATAATGTAGTTTGCACAGGCTACACCGTAGTATGGTCACATTAAGATACATTTGGTCACTCTATATTTCTCCTGGTTTCCCAAAATGTAAGCAACAGATCAGCTGAGTACCCGGTGACAAAGTCTGCCTTTCAAAATTTCTGAGTGACAGTGAAGGACAGCGCTCCGGCCCAGGGCCATCAATGACGACACACGGGTGCACACAGCACCAGTGGCTCAGCTCTGCCACCAGTGGCTCCTGTGCCCAAGGTGGGTCCAGGAAGCTGGGGTAATGCCAGGGAATTTGCCCCCCGGTGCCACTGCCGATGGGATCCCCTTGAAATCACGGAGCACAAGCAGCCGGTTGCAGAGTGTGCGAGCTCAGCAGTGAATAAGGCCTGAATGGTTTTGCTAGATGAACTGCACAGATTATCTGCAGCTCTGAAAACCATACACACATTAACAGAGGGATAAACCGCACTGCAGCCAACACACAAAACTTTTGATATTTTGATATTAGTCTCAGTCATGGCTTTGCACTTAACTGGAAAAACTAATAAAACCATAATTATAAAATGTAATTAATTACCGCTATATATACCAAAATGATTATATCTTCAAGCAGCCACTAACTACAAGGTCTGTTCTTCTGGATAATATTTAATCTAAGTGTATGAAAATCCATTGCATAAACTATTGTCCTGTTACAGTACAAACCTTGTTCAAGAAAACTTGTTTGGTTTTTTGAAAGAGCCTGTTGTTGCCTGGATTCTGGGCTCAGTTCTGCTGAGCACCCTGTAAGCCCTTAAACGCCTCTGGGAGGAAAAGAGACTCAGCATGATCCAGACGCAGTTAGTACCTTGCAGGATTGAGCCCTAAGTTAATATATAACGAATGGCTGCACAGCAGTGTGTGAAATCAGCAAGTTAAATATACACTTGGAATAACTGTAACAGAAGGAAGAACATTTACAGGAGCATTTCATTAAAATCTTCGTCTTGAAGAGTCTTGTATGCAGCACTCCTGTATATTTACCATATGAAAGCAAGGGGTTGGGAGTGTGCTGGTGAAAGTAAAATTAAGCAGTCAAGGCAGAAATAATCTAAAGTTGCAACCAAAGCCTTCTAGTTAAATATCGTTCAGACTGCAAGCTGGTTATTATCAGCAGGAATCTACCCTGAGCAAGCTGCACCTGACGCTGTGGACAAAATGGATGACCCGGAATGGTTCATGCTGAATACACATCCGTGAAAGTGAAAATAACAAGGGACTTCAAAACTTTATCGCCCAGCTCTAGTACTGGCAGGTGTCAGCAGCAGAACCAAATGCCAAGATCATACCTGGTGATACTGAAGCAGATGAAAGAGGCAGAAATCAAAGGTATAATTATGTCTTTGAGAGCGAAGTGGCACAGGAAGGCAACTGGGTGTGCAGCAGACACTGCTGTGGGGAGCAGAGTTATCCCAGTGGCAGAACAGTGTGGAAAACCAGAGAGACGCCTGCCAGAAATGCGCCAGGGACATGCGCCTGCCTGCTTTTCCTGCCTGGTGTACCATGGGGGTGAGGTAACACTTTCCCAGAGACCCACATTTATCCTGAGAGCCTGGCATCACATACAGAAATATAGAGTGTCCCTGACTTTGTGCTCTCCAGTCAGAAGGACCTGTACAGTTCCCTTCTGTATTCCCCTATATAGAAGACAAAGTTCTGTATTACAGAAGATCTGCTGGAATTTGATTCAGTCTTCCCTTTTCCTCCCCAGAAGATATCATCGACTTTCAATTGCATTTTTTTTCTGAATTAGAAAGATGTGAAGAATAACTGCAATTGTGAATGCAAGAGAACACTAATTCAAAGAGAAATTAATTTCTATCTTACCGTTCTTGTAGTTATTCCACGATTAATCAAAATGAGAATCTTTAATGGCAATATCATATTCATTTCCTAAAAGTGGAAATGCCAGCAGATTTCTTTAATAATAGGTTTACATATCCAAGATAATTTTCAAAACCTAATTAATAATTTATAATGAAGTATGAGACTTCATATTATGTCTCATGCAATAATCTGAAACTCAGACATTATGGAATTCCCTATTATTAGTTAAATTCATTTTAGCTGAATGCTCTACCGGGATACCAGTACCAAGAAAGTTGACTGTATGAGACGATAAAGACAGAACTGCAATTCCACAATGTCTGCCTTATGCTCAAGGCCTTCACTGCAAAGGAGGAAGCAAACTCCTCAGAGCCATGCTCTTCTCATGCAAGACTGGGCTTTTACAATTTTAAGCCTTCTGAGTCAGACACAAGGTCCACAAAAGTTAGGGGGACTTTCCTCCGCTTCTATAAATCTTTAAGTAAAGATTATCAAAAAGGCTAAGTCCAAGTAATTTTCTTGGTCTCAGGTCACTTACCAGGATGCTCATTTAGGGTGTTGCCATATAAATACTGATTTTGATCATGTTGCTTGGAGGGGAGAAAATGAAGAAAATACTAAATATATCTTTGCGGTTTGAAATTTTAAGAGCGACTGAAATGCAAATGTTATTACATGGCACAAATTGATCTCCAGTCAAACTGCAACTCACAGAATAGCAGGTTGAGTTGAGGTTGGAAGACTCCTCTGGTTACCATCCAGTCCAGCCCCCCTCACAGAAGAGTGGAAGTTGGAAGACACCTATGGGGGTCACCTGGTCTAACTCCCCTGCTCAAAGCAGGGTCAGCTAGAGCAGGCGAGCAGAGCCATGTCCTGTCAAGTTTTAAATAATATTTTGAAGTCTACAAGGATGGAAATTCCACAACATCTGTGGGCAGCCTGTTCCAGTATTTCAGCAATTTCAGAAATTTCCTGTATTTCAGTTTGTGTGGATTGTCTCTTGCCATTTTACTGGACACCAATGAGAAAAGTCTGGCTCTGTTCCCATTTTCCTTTTTACTGCTTCACTCCCATCAGGTATTTATGCACATTAGTAAGCATAAATACCTGATGGGTATTTATGGTATGGTATACCTTCAGCATCCTCTTCTCCAGGATGAATGGTGCTGGCTGTCTCAGCCTCTCTTCATATGTCAGATGCTCTAGCTGGTATAACAGGTGCTACTCCTACTTTTGTATCCCCTGCAAACGTGCTGAGAGTGCACTGTCCCATCAAGAATGGAGATGTTAGCCAGTACTGGCCACAGCACTGGTGTCTGAGGTACAGCCCTGGTGCCTGGCTTCCAGATGGACTTCATGCCATTGATCACATGTCTTAGAACCCAGTGGTTCACCCAGTTTTACATCCCCTAACTATCCACTTGCCTAGTCCAAGCTTCATCTGTTTCCCTGGAAACGTTATCAGAAACAGTGTCAAAACTTTTGCTAAGACCCATAGCTCTCCCCTTGTCCTTGGAGCTGGTCATGTTGTTGTTTAAGGCTATCAGCTTCACCAGGCATGATTCCCCCTTGGTAAATCCATGCTCACTACTCCAAATCACTTTCTTGTCCTTCATATGTTTGGAAATGGCTTCCAGGGAGAATTGATCCACCTCCTTCCTGGGGACTGAGCTGGGGCTGATTAGCCTATACTTTCCTAGCTCCTCATTCCTATCCACAGAGGCCACCCTGTAGCCCCCCCAGACAAAACCCTGCCATGTAAAACCACTACACTCTTGTATTCTTCCATTTGATGTTTAAATTATCAGGAGCTCCTTGTTCATCCATGCAGGCCTCCTGCCATCCTTGCTTGATTTCCTGCCTGTTGGACTGGAGCATTCCAGAGGTGATTCTTGAAAGTAAACTACCTATCTTTGCTCCAAGATGTTATACCACAGAAATCTTCCAAGAATGTTCCTGAGGAGGCCAAAGCCTGCTGTCTTAAAGCCCAGGGCTGTGATCCTGCTATTTGTCCTGTTTCCTCCTCTAAGAATTTTGTACTCCATCACTCTGGGTCACTGCAGCCAAAGCTACTCCCAGTCTTCACGCGCCCAGCAGATATTTCATGTTTGTAAGCTCAGGGAGGTGCAGCAGAGTGCTGTTTCTCATTGGCTCCTCGGTCACCAGGGTTAGGAAGTTATTCTCAATGCACTCCAGAAACCTCCCGGCTTGCCTGTGCCCTGCAGTGTTGTCTCTCTAGCAGATATGGGAATGGTTTAAGTTGCCCATGACAATCAGGATTTCCATCATGAGATGATTTAGCATCTGGTAATATTCATGTGGCTGCAGAAATTCTGCCTTTGGTTGCTCCTAGTTGGAAATCTGTTACATTTTCAGAGAACCATTCCCTCTCTGGAAACTACTATTGCATTTTACAACCACTGCCAGCGGTCTCAACCAAAGCAAAGAAGTCTTAAGAAGGTTTGGACACTAAACATGCTACTAGCAGTAATATTTTCATACTGGTGACCTGAGTTTGGACATGTTAATAAAACAACACATCTTTCCCATGCTGTATATGCTCCACAAGTACAAGAGTTGACTTTCAGGGCCTTTCTTCCACTACTTTTTGTTATCTCAAAGTTCAGTTGAAAAATGTGGAAACATGGAATGCACAGTTCACCTACCAACAGTTCATTCCAAATCATCTACTATAGTCAGAACACAGAAAAACAGCAACAAAATTAATTGGAAAAAAAAAGAAAAGAATACAGAAGTAGGCCTGTCTGCATGTTGCTGTATCAAATACATTAAGGCTTCTCAATCTTAAGAGCCCCACACAATACAAAGCAGGCCCTGAAAGAAGGGCAATCCCCCCTGCAAATATTTAGGTTAGCAACTGCAAAGTAATCCAGGCACAGCACTATTCATAAGACCAATTCATCACCAGGTCATACAAGGCAATTAGGCCTGGACACTAGATGCAGAGGGGAGCAGATTAACAGTCACCAAGATGTTTTAAGTGATCCTGGTTTATTTTTAACAATATTTTAAAGCCTCTGAGAAGATTAATTCCTCAGCCCAAGAGCTGAGTGCCTTGCTGCTGCCAAGGTAAAATGATGTACTGAGTTCTCAGCACAGTAGTATTCTTTGTAGGACTTGGGAGTGACACTGTTTTGATGCTGCTAATATCAGTGCACAATAAACACCACTGTCCTCTGCCCTGAAAGTTTGATTTCTTTGCAACAGGAAAAAAAAAGGAAAAAGTTCCTACAATTTTCTCTCTTTCTCATTCTCTTTTTCATGCCCTCATGCAGAAAACACACAGCAGATTACATTCATAAAAGCAAAACCTGCTAATGTGTATTCTTCAGTCATGAGAGCCTGTTTCATAGGGAAGACTGTAAAACCTTCAACAAGTACATTATCTCTTCAGAGTATCAGTGGTAAATAAGATAGTTTCTTACACTGAAGTTAAAATGCAGCTAATAGACTAAAATACAATAAATATATCTATTGCAAAACATAGCAGATAAGATATCAATATTTAAAATTAAAAGAAAAAGGTACACTAGAAATATATAGTGAAATATCCAGGACAAAATTTTTAGCCCTATTTCTGAATCTTGTTCTCAAGAGAAAGTTGTTAGGAAGGACCTGCTGCGTTAAATTGGACAAAAGGCCATCTAACTAAGTCTTGTCTCCAGGTGGCTTAAGGAGGAACAAGAAACAAGATGAATACAGAAAAATTTCCCCTTTATTTTACTTTCCCATCTTCTGGCAATCTAGAGTTTAGAGTCATCCTAAATCACAGGCTGCATTCAGAATACACTGTTTTCTAGTCCTCTTGGGGCAGTTTTCCACAATTTTTTCTGCTCCCTTTCTGTTTGTATTATTTCTTTGGATTCTATATGCTCATATCTCATTGAATTTCCCATAATCATTTCTCATGATTAATTGGTACCCCAAGTGAAATATATTCCTTTTGATTTGATTTTAATCTCCTGCCTAGATGGTGCCGTGTCTATTTGAAAACCTAGTTGCACCGGAGAGTGCTGAGAGCTGGGTGCCTCCAGCCTCCCAAATATGGGTGTTGAAAGAGGTGAAGTAACAAACAGGAAGGATGGGTTTCCAGGAGAAAATGAGAAAAGGGAGCATACTTGGTAAGACAACATGTAGGCAGATATACATGTTGGGTTTCTGGACTATAGCCCAAATATTTAAATGGTGGTCATACTTGCTTCATGTACATTAGGAGGGGATTCCTGGTTTTTAACAGTCTCAATGACTGTAATACATAAATCATAAATAAATAATTAATTCCTTAGAAGTGCAATGTTCTCAGTCTTTTGTTTTCTAGCTTCCCTACCTGCTTCTCATGTTTTATGCTGCCATCCAGGTTTTAAGTAACGTATTTAACTCAGCTTTCTTACAAGCTGAAAAGTCAAAGCCCTACTGAAGAATGCCACCAGTTCCCCAAAATTCACTTGTCCTCTCTCAGCAGCCAGTGCACCAGGAAGTATAAATTCCATGTTAACCTTTTCTCCAGTGTGTTACACAAGTGTGTGACAGTGAGGTATTTAGCAAACTTGGCTACTTTCTTCCTGGATAGCTAAGCTGTTCCATCAGCAACATCAAAATGTTTTAACGACAGAGCAACAAACCATGCGGTGTGCCAAGGAGCCACAGAGCCCTTGGTTCATTGTTGGGAGGTTACTTTTAATTACAAGGTCCTGATTAACACACTGGAACAAGGCGATAGCTTACTTCAAACAGTTCCAAATCATTGTACTTAAAAATGCTGACCCTTGCCATAAGCAAGGACAAGTGACGAAAACAAAAGGAAAACTGTTGTGGCTCTGAGTGAATTTCGAGTTCCACGACAGAACTTTGCAGAAACCCAGTACTCTATAAAAGCCAGCTTTCAAACATTAATTTTGTAGTCCATAAACAGCCGGACTCTTCCCATTAGTAGCCGAAATCCCAAACTGATGGTATCATTCAGGAACTTACTTTTAAACCGAGTTTCTGGACAAGAGTTTCCTTTTTAAATCTTGCATTGATTTTNCATTATTATTATTATTATTATTATTTCTGTCATTAAAATATGGGGTTTTTTATTCTGTTATCTGACTGAAGCATTTTACTCCTACATTTTGCCCAGAGGCAGCATTATCTGCTTCTTAGAAGAAGCATTCTGGTTGTAATTCAGTCTCTGTGACACTGTTAGTGCAGGGACAGATCCTGCCTTCATTTGAAGCTCTTAGCTGCAGTTCTTCCATGTGGAAGTAAAACATGAAATTACCGTAATTAAGACTTGGTTGAAAATACAAGAGAATGAGGAAATACACTCCTCATCATAGCAGTGTTAAGCATGGTTAAAATGAATCCAGAAGCTTTTGTAGAGATGTTTCCTTCCATAGAAAGAAGGAAACAACGGACGAAATGTGGGCTAAGCTCAGCAGCTTCTGCACTGCTGCCTCAAGAGGGTACCTGAGTGAGTTGCTGAGCACCTGAACTTTGAACACTACAACAGATTCTTGTTTTCTGCTGCCGCACGTGCATGAAAGCCTCCTTTATTTTCTCATTCCAGGAAACGGAAGCCATGTGAAGGAGAACACCTTCAGAATACGTAAGCAGTGCTGGCAAGTTTAATCTAGAGCCATAGAATACAAATAAAATAGAAACCACTGGGATGAATAATTTGTGAAAATCTCTACTCCTTAATTTAATCAGAAGACATATGATAAATGTGACCAAGGTAAATGATCAATTACTTACTAAATCTAACAGGGTGCAGCTGATAGGGCCTAGTAGGTAAGTCAAAGTCACTTTAGCTAGAGTTCAGTGGGCAAGTCCAATAGGATGATTTGGGTGAATGAAAGACATAAGCTGACTTTAAATAAGACAGCTGTTTTTTGCGCACAAAATTTACTCTTACTTGATACTGTGCACAGAGCAATGGGAAAGGTGGCCTCCCAATAGCAGCGCTGGTAGCCAGGAGCATATGTAAGGTAAGCCCTGAGTTGGAAAGCCAGGTTATGGTGTAGTTAAACTGGTCTTGAATTTGTTTAATGTAATTAATCAAATCCAGTGTGTTTTCAGAGAGCATAAAGCATTTCCATAACACAAAATAAAAATATGAAAAAAGAATACAGAAATGCCAAATACAGCATTCTGACTGTCTAACAAAAATGCCGGATGAGATCAATGAGCCTTGCCTTGAAGCCAAGCAGCAGTGGTCCCACGGACTGCACTGCAACTGCAGGTCAGGCACTTTCCTGCTGACTTGGGTACAGAGGACGTGTGTGACACAGAGACAAACACCTCAGAGAAGTGTTAATCTCCACGCCAACACACATAATGCTCCAAGCCAACACACAGCTTGGAGGAAGCTGTGTGTATTAGCAGGGATTGAATTTGCTCCTGGTAGGACCCAGGATAAATGAGCTGCTGACACTGTAGATATCAGCCCTTCTCTCCAGTTCTTATGTGCTGAGTACCCCTCAACTCTCCTGCTGAACCTCAGGCTCAGTGGGACTGTTAGACCAAACAACTAATCAAACCAAGCTCTTCATTACAGTTGTCTCCATTTATGGTCATCCTTAAGACTCAAAATATTCTCATAAAACGTGCACAAAATTTATTCAAATTCAAAATCAAAGGCTGCTATGGAACATGTGGTAAGAGCAATACTGAGAAAATTTACTGTTTCAAGGATTAAGTGTCCTGAACACAGATCCGAGAACAAAGATGGATTTTGACAAAATGTTTGGTGCTTTTCATTAGCAAGAGGCATAACATCCTTCTTCTCTTCCATTTTCCCTCCAGGAAGACAAAGAAGGGAAAGAGACAGAGGAATGTTAAATGATGTAATATCTCAGACATATAATTCTTCGTAGTGATGTAGGTGCTTTCCTTGCTAACTGGGCACTCTGTAAGTACATACAGATTTAAGAGGCTCTGTCTGTTCAACCGACTGGCTTCTGAAATTTGCACTGCACTTGGAGCTGGATTAAAATTGCGTGACAAGTAATTCTTCTTATCACAATAATGTGTATTATTATCCCTTGTCACGGCTTCAAGTAATGATACTTTGGGTAGCAAAAATAAGCCATGTTTTGTGTTCCTATTGAATCACTGTTGCATTTGACTAATATGAATTGGGGGTTCAGGTCCATAAACAATCTTCCTTCTGTTTAAAATAATCCAGCTAATACAAGTGAAACAACTTCTCCAGAACCACATACCTACATACAATGTTAATACTTTGAGAAAAACAGCAAAACCAGATTCTCAAAAGACCAAATAATACAAAAGACTCTCTTTCCCAGAGCAGAGCATTAACCAAAACAAGACATTTCATGTGTATTAGCAAGGATGATTAATGAGTGTTTCCAATACAGACTGATAATCATGTGACTGAAGAACAGAAAATATGATGCTTTTATTTGTAATGGAGGAGGTTTTCATGGGAAATTAGCTGACTCTTTAGTCTGAATCTGAACTTCGTAAGATTTTACAGCCAAATCTGAAGGCAGGATCAGCTGGGGAGCT
This sequence comes from Mystacornis crossleyi, assembly GCA_013400655.1. Classification (NCBI taxonomy): domain Eukaryota; kingdom Metazoa; phylum Chordata; class Aves; order Passeriformes; family Timaliidae; genus Mystacornis; species Mystacornis crossleyi. The sequence goes on from VYZQ01000819.1 coordinate 42,527, forward strand.
CTATTCCAAGTGAAGAGAAATAACGTATTATAAAGAAGTTGATGACAGGAAATAAGAAGGGTAGCTGTGCACTGTGAAAAGTAGAAGGTTAGGCAATTTCAGGGATGAAAAAGAGAACCAGGAGGAGGAAAAAGAGATGTGATGGTCCTTATGAATGTAGCAGTCAGGGCAAACACCACTGAGGCCCAAAGAGATCACTGACTGAGCCCATAGTTAAGCAGCCCTTTGCCTCTGCAGGGACACTGGACTGTCATTCCCTGAGCAACAATGACCCCTTCTCCCTGTCTTGTGGTTTAACAAGCTGTATGAAGCTACAGACCAGGAATCAGTGACAGAAAACACAGTTATTGTTGAGTAACGTGTTTTTATAGAGAAATAAACCTTGTAGAGATAATGAATTCTGCGTCACAGGCAGTTTGCCTCCCTGCTTCTTCCTGATACAAACTGTTCCCTGGGGGGAACTCACTAGATTTCACTGCTTTTTTCCTCTGTGGGCTTTTTCCTTCAGTAATACCTAGTCATTCATCACCACTAGATACATCTTCTCTAGAGAAAGGTTTGTAATTTTCTTCTGCCCTGTAGCTTCTCAGCCTGGCATTTTCATTTGAGTAGAGATCCTCAAAGCTAAATTATTTCCTCCTGATTTTTTTTTTAAATGAGATGGGCAGAAGGTATTTGGGTTTTTTCCTCATGGCTTCTTTACAGAAGGTCAGTACGGCTCAGCTGATGGCCCAAAGAATCAATTTGGTTTGCTTTTTTCCCCAAAATTCATAGGCAAAGGATACAAATACACCTGAAAAGCTCTTCCAGTCTCTGCCTTCCCCAGCACAGAGCCACTCAGGTGGGCAGTCTTAAAGCCCTGAGATCTAAAGTCACACCTCTCCTCACCCACATAGGGTTTAACAAGTAGAAGCTATTTAAACTCTTCCAGGAAGGTCAAAAGGAAGACTTACAACCAATATAACATAATACCCTTCACATTCGTATTACCTATCTACCACATCTGGTACCAGTGTTTTGTCACTAAGATCATATGTGTGTGTTTGTACTTGTGTGTTCATAGTTATCCATCAGAGCATTCTTAGATTATTACAGTGTAAGACCATGACACAAGCCAGGTGCACTCCTCGACTCCATGCTTGTCTCAGCATTTTGCAATTTTACAATATGCTAGGGAAAAAAAATTCATGCAAGAAAGAAGAAATCTCTTTTTTTCTTTTAATAAGTGGTGCCAGCCACTAAATCTCTACATAGAGTGGTAAACCTGTCACAGCTAGAAATAAAATACCAGCAGATTCAAACTTGTGTGATTTTTCTTTTTGCTTCACTTTACTAATTGGTCAGTTTTGCCAGATAATTTGCTTAAATCTAAAATAGACCAGGAAGACTTAAAATAACATTTCAATGGGCAGGGTGTGCAATTTTGGTTACTAGTTTTTTACATGGTGGGTATTTACATTGCCTTGGCCAGTCTTTGAATATAGTGGCTTATAAAACTAGAGGTCTCCCCATGAGCAAACAATCTGTCTGCTGTCCCAGCAGTGCAAAGTACACACTGATTTCCTTGAAGTTGGGGTTGCTTTTGACAGTTGCAGAAAAGGGTCTTGAGCCTGCCCTGACTAAATCAATTCATTACACAACTGCCGTTCAAAAGCTGTCCACGCTTCACGAAGCGTATGGGGATTGCTGCTGCTGCTCTATACTGCCACAGTAGCTCAGCCACAGCTGTAATTCCCATCTAGTTGGGAAGCTTGTTAAAATCCTCTAATTAAAACCCTCCATGGCCTTATTCAAGTCGTTCTTGCAGCCCTTGACCTTTTCCCCTCAGCTGGGACACATACAGGTATGGCAGTCTGCTGTATCACAGCTGACAGGGAAAGCATTGTGGTGTTCAACTCCTAGAGACTTCATTTTCCCATAAATACTTATGTCTTTCACACTTACCATCGTGTTGAATAGACTACAAGACACTGTGTCATGAAATGTAAAACTTCTGGATCACCTAGCTGCTAATCTGCTTTTACATAGTTTTTATTTTCTTATTAAAAAAAAAGTTCCAATATTTGGAATTATTAATTGGGCAAGGAATAGGCAAAAATACTGTATCTTTATTTGCTCATACTAACATTTTTTCAAGCATCACAAACCACAAATATTTATGATATAGTCACTTTAAATTATTCCAGTTATCATAAATAAAAAAAAAATTATTCCCTTCCCTTTAAGTATTGCATGCAAAAAACATTGATGCAACTCATTAAGAGACACCAACTTTTTTCTGAGTAACAGCCTCAGCTTATCAGAGCTGCTTCATAAATTCTTGGAAATTAGTTCTGCTTATGTTCTTCTAGGACTCTGAAAACAGAATATGCAGAGAGCGGCATCAAGGACTGGCAAATCACTCTGTTCCTTGTGGGTTGGAATCTAAAGGACAGTTATATTTAGAAGACAAAAACTGCAGGAGAAACAGGGACTGAAACAGATACAGTAAATAGACAATGTTCTTTTCAAACCTCGTGGGACAATATGTTGGTATTCTTATGAGAGGAGAAACAAAAATTTGTAATTACATGTGATTCTCTGGGAAGATTTATAGCCCCTCTGAGAAGAGATGACATATAATGCCACTATCAACAGGTACCGATTAACCACTCACAACTTTGGCATATTTGATTGTTATTCATTCATTTGAGATTTGCTTGCTGATTGTACTAATCAACAAAAAGAAAAAAGCCTTTGGAAAGGATTTATAATGTCTACAAGGAAATCTTCATTTCCAGCTCTCCCTGGGAAGTGCATTTAATTGGTGCATCATGTCTTCAGGAGTTATACCCATCAATTTTTTTCACCTAAGGGCATGAAAGAAGAGGGCAAGGAAAAACTAACTTGGTTTTACATTCCCTTTTGAGCCTTACCCGCTCAAATAGTACATTCTTCCATCCAGAAATGTAGTCTGATGGGAAAAGGAGGAGCCAGACAATTTGCGGTTACTGAGCCCACCAGAGGCTGCAGTGAGCCAGTGAGACCCGCAGGCATGCTGCTGCCATGGACGTGCACATCCTGCATCTGGGGCGTGTGGGGCATCAGGGACATACACAAGGGAGCACGGCCCATCATGTCCGTGATGGGATCCAGAGACAAAATCCCTGTCCATAGGCAGAATCACATGGCTGTCTTAGAGCTTCCCAGGATTCCTGTATCTCCAACAGGGAAATTAATTCAGAGTGTGACAAGTGTCCACACCACACCGTGCAGTCATGATTTTATGTCTACCATATTCTTCTGGAAAAACTGGCTGTTCATGGCATGGACAGGGGCAGTGTTCAGTGAGTAAAAACTGGATGGCTGAGGCCAGAGTGTGGTGCTACATCCATCTGGCAGCTGGTCAACAGTGGTGTTTCCAAGGGCTCACTATTGGGGCCAGCCCGGTTTAGTATCTTTATTGACTACCTGGATGAGAGATACTCAGGGTTTATCCTGGAAGAACTTAGTACTCACTTCAGGCAGATTCAAAGAACTCCATCCTGGGGTTCTTATCTATGATATCAGCTGCAGTGAGGCGGAGTGGAAGCCCACCAAGGTGAATGAGAATTCAGAGAGCTTTGGATGAGATCCCATGAGAGCAAAAGGTTGCAGAAGTGAGACTCAAAGCAGACCACTGGCCATTACAGTGAAGTCATCCAGGATCACTCTACTGCTAATACTGTTGTAGAGACACAACACATGATGTGTACGTCTTTGCAGGACTGCAGACTTCCATGTGATGAATTAGGGGCCTGAACAATTGGGGAAAGAAATGGCAGGAGGGACTGACCTGGCACACAGCATGGAGCAAGCACTGCACCCAGGGGGCTGTGGGGGCTCATCCGCCTCTTGCGGTCCCCTTGCAAATCCCTACGTGAGTTGAAGAGCTTTAAGTTACTGCCGTAATTCTACTTTTAAGTTTTCACATGTATACAAACCCCTACACAACACAAATTATTCTAATTTTAGGATTTAGCTTTATAACCATTTAGAAATCCTTATTTGTCTATCAATCACACCTCAAGGCCTAAGCTCAGGGACACACATCTGTCAAACATCTTCAAGAAGAAACGTGAAAGGGAAGGGAAAAAAAGCAACTCTTCTCATGTTAAGCTCTGTACAGGCAGGAGAATCACTGGGCACTTCTACAGCCACTTGCCTGGAGTAAATGCACTCAGAGCTCTGCATGAATTCTGCACACCCTGCCTGGCAGCAAAGCTAGAACCCCAGGCAGCTCTCTGTCCTTTACAGGACACCACTGTGGAGCCTGTGGCATTCCTTAGGAAACTTGTTGTGGTGGGGTGCTCTCAGGTAAGGCTTGGGAAAAACAAGAGTCTCCAAAGTGGTGACAGCTGGAAGGAGGTGGCACAGGCTGGCCAATGTGACCATGAAAGCAGCAGCAGGATCTAGGTAGGAGAGCAGGAATGGACCGGGCTGGAGGAGATGTGAGAGTGGTGAGGAACGACCATCACATCCTGAGCGGCTGAGGAGAGCAAGGGGTGGGGAGGAGAGATCTGCGAAGATGACAGAGGGGCCTCCAGGTGGTGATGGAGAGGCAAGAGAGAGACATCAAGGAGAAGCTGGGCCTTCCCAAAGGATTCCTCTGTCTTTGGCAGTGAAGGAAAACTAAGGGAAATATGCAGATTAAACAAAGAAGTGAAGAGCTACAGTAACAAAGAGCTACGGTAATGTGAAAAGGCAGGTAGAAACTTCACTGGAACAGGTTATCACATTTTTTTTAAGAGTGAAAAAAACCAAAGCAGCCCCAGACACTTTCAGCTCACAGGACCAGCCAGCATATACACAGCTCACCTGAGGTCTATGGCCTTGGCAGCGTTGCAAGTGTTTTATTTTCACTGACATAAACCATTCATGAACCATTTCTCCAATGCATTAAGCATAAACAAGCTTTCCTTTTGCATAAGTATTTCTTCCCGTCACTGTGATTTCATCTTCTAAACCAAATATTTTTATGCGTGGAACCACTGGAAGGAAAAAAAGTCTGAGACTTCCCACTAATTACTGCATTTCCCAGGAGTTCTCCTGCAGTGTCTGGAGCCAGAGTCCCCTGCCACACATTGTACTTTGTGGAGTCTTTCCATTTTATGACTTTTGAAGCAACTGGTAGTGTTTATTGATCTTTCCACACAGCTGTTCTTTTCCTGCAGGAGTACTGAGATGGTTTTCTTTGGTCTGATACACGAGGCCCCATTTTCTGTTTCAGGGAACTGAGGAGGCAGAAGCTTTTCAAGACTTAGAGTTTGTGGGTGTAAAGGAAGCAGAAAATGCTACGCACTAGTTTCACTTTCACAGTAAAAAATGTGCTTAGGTGATGAATTCCAAAATCCCGTGAGAAAACTATCCCAAATGAGATTAGCTATGATACATAAGAATGGGGTGGGGGAATTGCCATAGGTCTGTGCTGGAACAGGAGGGTTGAGCAGTGGGCAGCTCTACAGAAGGAGCATCTGCACAAAATAACTCCAGCTGCACATGGGTGGCTTCCAGCACATGTCCTCATGTCCCACACAACACTTGAATCCCCCTCAGCAACTTCTACCATTCCTCAGCCATCCTAACTAATTTCTAATATTGAGAGATCAGACATGAACAGGAATGATCACATGTACATACAAGACCTGAGTCACGCAATAACAGAAAACACAAGCGCTCACGACCCCCGGATAACCCCAAACTGGGGATAGCATCACTCGAGCGTGGATTACGTTGAAGAATTTGCGCGGGCCGCAGTCCCACGGGACCGCAGAGCCGCACAGCCCCGCGGCTGCGGCCGAGACTCTCCTGCGAGGGGTGCGCCTGGCAGCCCGCACAGCCCCCGCTCCCGCCTGGATGCCTCCGGAGCCGCCTCCGGAGCCACCCCCGGGACACAGCAGCGGCGGTCACACTCGGAGCACCGGGATGCTGGTGGGCGCTCGTAACTTTGCGAGGGAGCGGAGAAAGAGCACGGAAGCAAACTCATGAGTGAAAATACCTGCCTTACCGCTCTGCCGACTCCTCAGAAAGCGCAGCAGACGTTTGCATGTGCAAAGCTTTCCCAAAAATCACACAAGGATCTCCGCTCAGCACGAAGAAAAGCTGGGGCGCCCTCTCCCTCTCCGAACCTCCTCTGCGAGCAGCCGGGATTCCCTCCGTGAGGATTCCCAGCCCTCCTAGCGCCCGGGGGTCCCCGAAGGCGCCGCCGCCACCGGAGCCGCTCCCCGGCCTGCTCCGCTCAGGGGGAGGAACAGCTGGGAGGGTGTCAGCACAACACGCTCCATAAATTCTCCCTCAGTCTTCTGCAGACCTAAGTCCTTGAGAAAAATGCTTAAATCCCGTCGTTTGTTGACATAGTAACCACATTTAGGTTTTGGCCCCCCTCAGAAGCCCTCTGCATAAAACAATTCATTATGTGAAAGATTTATCCAGCGTGCAGCGGGCTGGTTTGTGTGGTTTTATTTATCCAAGGAAGAAATAAAGAGACTGGACATTTATACACTAGTGACTTCCCACCCAGACCAAGGGGTTACTTCATTACAGCAGATAATATTAAGGACTTCCACGAGTCTTTGAAGGAAATGTATTACCAAGTAAAAGGGGGCGGGGGGCGGGGGGCGGGAAATCATTATTCAGATAAACAGCCCTTTTCTAATACGTAAGCGAAGTAAAATTTTAGGAACTTTTCATGAGGTCACAAAATGTTTTGTGTTTTTTCCTCTAACTTTTTCACATATATTTATCCAATTTCTCCAAAGATGCTTAAAACATTTTAAAAGTTCCCAACTAAATTTGTAAATCCACAGCAGATACTGTGAGAAAGAGCAGAGGGTCAGAAACAAGTAAAGCCTGTGGAAGACTTTGCTTCCCCAATTCTATGGAGATGAGCCCTATGGAGATGAGCTCTTTAGTCTCCGGGCAGTGGAGAGAAGAAAGATAAAAGAGAATTGTGCTGCAGGGATCACGTGGGGTTTAATGGGTTTTAATGTATCCCCTCATCCAAACTGCTGCCACCCCACACAGACCTGCATGCAGATTTCTAGTTCTTTTACTGGCAATTTAGGCTATGGGAGCAGCCTGGCAGGCTTGTGCAAACCCTGCTACCCTGCAGGGCTTTTTTGACCCCAGTTGCAAAAGGATGGGGGTGGGGAATAAAATAACAAAACCCGAACCTTGGTATTTCGAGTTGAAAAGAGTCTTACAAGCAACGTTTCAGTGTTTTAACTCAATGTTGCCTTAAAAACTGCCTGAATTACAAATATCTTTAAGGGTCTAATTGTATATTATTTATTACAGAAAACTTTCTCTCTGATCAGGGTTAAATGTGTGCTTAAGCTCGGAAGCAGCAGAGCAGCACAAAGAGTGAGAGATCTAGCATTTTCCTCCAACCTTGAAATTCATTACAAGTGACCATAACCTTCCGCTCAGCATCTAGGCAGCTTCATTTTCTTCACACCATGCTCATCCTCTTCGTCCCCTCCACCCCCAAAACAAAATAAAACAAAACCAACAAAACATAAACAACAACAACAACAAAAAAGTCAAGTAAATTCTTAATCCACATCTTCTTACTGGGTTGTAGCTGAGAATCATTTCCTAAGCTGTCATTTAAATGAGAAAAGAGAAGAGATAAAGAAAGGAGAAGCTTAAAAGTGCATTCACAGCTTTGGAAGTCACACCCTTTGAAGACATTTCATTACACTTTTTAAGGATAGATTCTGAAATATAGTTCCAGCATCAGTACCTATTTCCCAAATTACCACCAGCTAATATCTTGACCCTATACCAAATATATAGGTGCTATTTCAAATGTTGTATATGTTTTAAGAAAGTTGTTTTTCTTAGGTATTAAGAAGCTTGTAAAACTCTGGCACAAATAGCATCCTGCTTTGTATTTCACTGTGCATGAGAAGACAAAATAGTTTCAGTAGACGAGCTTTGGTTAAGTTTTTGTATATTTTAAAGCAAGTCCAAAAGAGTGGACCACTAGCCCTGTGCTCTGGCTCCATGGATGATTCAGTGAAACTCATGGAACTGCTGGAAGTGTTTGTAGCTCTCGCGGCTTCCAGGGCGGTGTGAGGGAGCCACACTTCTGGCCAGGTCTTCTTTGGACTTGCTGTTCAGCTCAGTTCGACACTCACCTGAGCAGCTGGTGATGGTGAGCTGCAAGGCTCAAGGTGAGTGTCACCCTCATCTTTTCCTTGCACCCCTTGCCACAGTCTGTGTTTGCCGTGCACTGCAACGGAGCTGGGGCGGCCGTTTCAGCGAGCTGATCCCGAGTTGAAAACCAGCGCACCCAAGAGCCATCATTTTCCATTTCATCAGCTTGTCAAGCTGACCTGGCTACAGTTGTGCAACTGCTGGCTGCAGTCCAGAGAGATGGGAGAGCAGAGCAGCAGTCCCCAGTTGCACTAGATTATTTGTATTATTAAATTCCCGTCTAAGCTTGTTTGTGCCTGTGCCCTCGCAGTCAAATGGGATCACTCTTTCCTTGTCCTACAGATTGTAAACCACAAGGTATAGAAAATCAGTCTTCACAAACTCAAAAACTCAACTTCGAATAATGTATCATCATCTAGCAAAAAACGCTAAAATAGGCACGAAGTTAAGCCGATTTATTTCTGTACACTGTGCATACCAAACAAATATTCCAATGTTAGCAAAATTATAAGTTCTGAAGTCAATCTTCTCTTTGTAAATTTAGCCTAGACCAATGAAATACGCTATTAATTTGGGGTAAGGGTGGGGTGTGAAGTCTTATGTGTTCTATATTATTTTTCAATATCGTTTGTGCTAAGTCTGTTTAGCTTTGTTTTCCCGAATCTTTTTAAACCAAAATGTGAAAATAAACTGCTTGCACTGTGTACTTAGAAATTATATAATAATTAGATTGTCTGACCACACATAGATAACTATGAATTGTAGAAACTTGACAACACCATCCACAGGATTTCATAAGATAACAGAAAGTTGCACAAGCACACTTAGCAGACCTGCTATTGAAGATGAACCTCTATACTGATGAGATGGCAGAAAAGTCCTACGGCCTTTAGTAACGGTGTTTTAGAAAGCAGAGGAGTGAATGAACTCAGGAATGGGCTCTGGCCCAGAGCTGCAGCACAAAGCATTAGCAGCTGCTTAGTGCTATGTTTGTAAATGCTCTGGTTCCTGTAGAAACACCTAATCCTTCCTGAATTCTGGCCAGCATTTATGGTTAAGTGCAGACAGTAAAAGGCTGTTCTCATTACCTCCTTCTTATCTGTATGGTCCGTTTTGTGTGACAATGGATTTTCGGCTAGAATTTTAAAGCCTAATTATTCTGGCCACGTATTCTGCATCTATTTACATTGCAATGTATGCCAAAGACCTATTTGCTGGGGGATGCATGGTGGGGTAGGAAGTTTGGGTACTGCCTTGGCCACAGGGAACAAAACAATACAAGGAAAGCCCAGGGACCCACAAAGCCCTTAATGCAAATAATAAACTTTCCATAGGCATTCTTGAACTATCCTATAGAATGTGATACAGATTTATGCCCAGCAGTGGAAGTCTCAAATATCCTTTCAACAGTGTCTGGAGGGATTAGCAGATTGTCAGAGCTGGGGCTGAGGACTCCTTCCCATTTTAGGACTGACCTCCTCAGTGCTCCAACCATAAATTGAGTTTCACGGAACCATTTCCTTGGGGTCCTGCTCAGTCCACCAAGACACAGCCCACAAAGAGCCACAAAATACTGAGGCCATCTGAAAAGGCAAAACCCAGAATAAAAGCATGCATCAAACAAGCAAGGTTTGTGGTCCACTCTTTGAAAAGCTAAAGGTGAAATTCCTGGTTTTTGAAGGGACCCTTACCCAAAGCAGATCAATTAACTGAGCTCATTTTGTGGGTGTTTTGCTTGCTCAAGCTTTCTAAACTTTGTACATGTACCCCTGTTCAGTGTGGGGTCTGGAAAGTATCTTGACATCACCTTATTTTTGATCTTTATTGAATCCGGGCCCTAAATACCACAGTTGTGGATATATCAGCTACGGGAAATAGACCATGTCTGATGAGACAGGCATCCTACATTCAAATGGAGAGGCAAATGCTATGTATTTGCTGCCTACAGCTGTTGAGGATGAAGCTGTGCCACTCACAGCAGCAGCTGGTGATGAAACAACTGTCTTCTTTATGCTGGAGCTGGAGTTTGTCTGACTTTACCATTACCTGATCTATCTCACTCAATGAGCAGAAAAATCTTCGTTTTCTTCCTGTCGAATTGTTTTGCCCGGTATTAACTCCTTTAACAGCTCACCAGATTCAAAATGAGCATCAGTGATCCTCCAAGGGAAACAGCAGCAATGCACCCGAGTGGAAAGGGAAGAGGGGTTGACTGGCACTTTTTGCCAGGCACTTTAGCCCAGTTCAAATATACTGCCTGACTCTACCCTTAAGACACAGCTAGAGATGTTGTCCAGACCACAGATTAACAGGGTTAAGAGGTTATTTCTTTATCCCTGTCACACTTCCATGAAGAGTACTGCCTCCTCAGACCTGCCTACAGGGTGGCACCTTTTGTATCCCTTCAGTTTCAAAATGATCTGGAAAACAAAAATGTCCTGTGAAAATCCCTGAGGCTGGTACAGATCATTTTCACAGAACTGTGCCAGGGAGTGACGAAACGAGCAATTATATCACTGCATCAGAGGGTAAGGTTTCACCAGGTGCATGCCTTAGTTAATGCCTTGTTACCACTGAAACAGGGCAGAGTCTCCTCTCTCCCCCCTGGGCAGTGGTCTTCACCCCCACCTCATGCCAGCTCCACTGTTCCTCCGACATTTTGATGAACCAGTTCATCTAATTTAACTGACAGAAAATGCTTCTTTAATTTCCCTGTTTTTTATAGCCTGTGAGATGAACCAGCTCACACAGGAGTGACGGGGCATTCACAACATGCAGTCAGGAACCAGGACCGTGCTTGGGCTGGAGTGCATTGTGGTGGGAAAGAAGGGGAAGAAGGGCTCAGGGTACAATAACATCTTAACATGGGTCAGCTGCAGCCTCCCCTTAACAATAGCTTTGTTGCTGTTTCCTTGCTGAGCCTGAGATCTGTCCCAGCACATACTTTACAAGCCGTGGTGAGGATAGACGGATGGTTTGCTAAAGGCTGGAGACCTTTCATCTCCTCTCAAGGAAGAGCTCTTTCTTGACATAGACAGGAACAAGCCCCAGGAAAGTGTTAATTTGTTTAAAGCTGCTGTGCAGCTCCTTTGCCCTTCAGGGCCCAGGAAGCTTTGAATCACCAAGGCATCCATTCAGATGATGCAATACTTGTACCTGGACACACTGCCAGAGGACTCTGGCAGGAGAAAAATCAGGAAAACCAGTGTAAGATTAAATGCTCTCTTTCCGTCAGGTCTTGTTACGTTCATTTGAATTCCTGCCTTCTGATTTACTAAGTTACCTTGTGATTCTTGAGTGCTTTGCTTCAAGCCTACACAGCTCCACGCCAGCCCAGGTACAGATGCTGACATCATCTTCCCCCTCCCGCTGGCACTTGCCTGCTAATGAAATACAACTGCACAGAGGAGGAAGGAAATTCAGGGAGTGTCAAATGCCAGCCTGAGTGCCAGCATACCATAGCACGCTGGTGCAGTCACCCCTGGCTTTGCTTCAGAAGGATTGGGGGATGTCACTTCTCTTTGTATTATATTTTGTAGCATATACTTGTAGGGTGACCTTCTGCCTCCTTCCCTGCTGGCTTTTGTGCTGCGCAGGTTACTGTAGCTGGTCGTGTTTCAAACAGGGCTGAACACTTGTGGGAGTGATTTCAAATTACTTTATAAATGTCCTGCTTACAGGAAGGCATGACATTTTGAAGAGGTAGTTTGCCTTCCTAAAAAGGAAAATCCTTTCAAAAGTCTCCCAGCACTGGTGTTCAAATCTCTTGCTCAGCCGATGCAGCAAGTTGAAAGACCTGCATTCTACCTTGACTGACAGTTTTGGATTTCCTCTTTTAACCACGAATCTTCTGAATGAGAAGTGCTCAGAGAGGCAGGACTTGGAAGCTGTATGCTTTCCAAAGCACAGCCTTCTTGTGACACAACATCAATCAATCAATCAATCAATATCGGAACACTGTTCTTTAAATGGGTAATATATCTGCAGGTAGCCTAAGCTGTGATGCCAACTGCACCAGTAACCTCTGACCACTGAACCAAGTTGAAATCTGGCTGACACAGAAAGAAGACCTTTGCTATCCTCCTCTCTTATTTCCCTTCCCCTCTACCCCATTTCCACATTCCTCCCTCTCCCTATTTACTTGTCCTGACTTAATTCTCTGCCATTCTTGTGAGTTGAATTGGCTTATTCTTATTCTGTAATTGGAGCAGCGCCAGAGCTGGCAACAAGGCGAGCAGCAAAGATATATTGTGAAGAGAAGTGAGAGGAAGAATGGGTGAAGAAGCTGGATTTCACTCCTGCCCAAAATGCAACCTAATCAAGAGCCAAAAGGCAGGGCAGGGCATGAAGGATCTAAAAGCCAGAGTTACATTGACGGTAGCAAACTGTGCTGTGCCTGTGTCTGTGTCTGTGCAAAGAGTTGCAGTTTTCACAGCCTGGTTATATACAGGTTCAAGCCACTGTGAGAGCAAAGAGATGACCACAGTTCACTCCGTGTTCTAGGCAGTTTTGGCATGAGCTCCAGCACTCTCCAGTCATGCTGCACAGACTGTTCAAGCAACCACAGGAGGAAAGGGTGATGTGTGGCTGTGGGAAGCATATCAAATTTGTCCATTTAAGTTCCCTTTAAATAGGCCCTCTCTTCTACGAGGCAAGTCTCACTCTTTGGCAAAGCACACGGATAAGCCTGGCTTCTCAGGCCCCTGGGGAATACTAGCCAGGAGAGCAAACCCTCACAGAGCCTGCAGTTCTGGTGAGCTCTGTGGACCTCAGCTGGTGGCTGCTTTCACGCTTCCCAGGACTTGCCACGTGACCTGCCTTACTTGGAATTTCCAGTTAGCTGGACTATCTCATACTGGAGGGCTGATTAACTCATCTTCTTGCTGCAGTGGTCCTATCCCAAAAGAATGACTGAGGAAAGTGACTCCCAAGCACATAGAGTTGGCCCTTTCCCAGCTGCCATGTGGGAATAAAGAGAAAGCCTTTGAGGAGCCAGCTTGAAAGGCCTCATGGTATCTGTGCTGAGGTCCTGACAAGATGACTTCATATTTCCTGCCCCAAGGCTTTTTGAGCAATATGTATGTAAAAGCTGAAGCTGAGCATATTTAAAAACTCATCAGTCTTATATGTAATCAGTGCCTTATTAGATTTCCAGCAATGCACAGGGACTAATAGTTAATTTGGAAGCTACCTAGAAGTAGCTTTTTTATTTTATGTTTGCCAGTGTTTTTCCATGTTGGTCTACATAACTAAATTAACTGTTCTGATAACAGTGCTAAGAGCAGTGGAAAAGCCAACATATTAAATAAACTTGGCCACCTGTCATATTTTACATGCCATCTCTTGCTCATAGCCTATGAGTTTAAATGCCTGGCAGCCAAAGCTATGGCTCAGAGTGGAGAGTCCTTGGAATTCACTCTTCCTTGCTTCATCTGAATCTGAGTGTGTCAACCTTTACTCTTATCTATTCACCAGGGCAAGAAACACAGAGCTTCTTGCACAGCTGATCTGCAGCCCAGATGGTTGGAGGCCTATTGGGACCAAAGGAGAAGAGTAGTTTAGAACTACCCTGAGAAGTCTTTGAACCTCAGGACTGCAGGAAGACTTCAGTACAACAGCAGGGTACTGCCACTGTCCATTCCAGTCACTACACTGCCAGGACACCAAGAAAATCAGGAGAGTTTTGGGGGTTTTTTTTGTTTGGTTGGGGGTTTGTTTGTTTGTTTGTTCTAATTTCCAGGACAATAATATTCTGAACATATCTTGCTCACGGATATTATGGATATTATGGAGTTATAGCCACGTTTTCTTTTCCAGCCCCAGCTGTCAACTGGAGGTGAGAAGCTGGCCTCGTAACCTGTCTGCTCCTGGAGCCCAGCAAGGTAAGGCAAGGCAAGATCTGTGCCCAGATAGCCCAGAATAGAGCCACAACTCATCTGCTGGCACTTGAGGGCAGGAGGAGGTATGGGGAACAAAGAGGTTCCTTATTCAGAACAGAGGTGTGTTTACCTTGACATGGGTGACACATAGCGGGTGTTGTATTTACCATATGTACATGTCCTGACATCCCACTGTGTGAGTGCACTCAGCAACTCCAAAATCAAATTAAATCGACTGTGTTATTTAGCAGACATTTACTCCTACGTGGAGGTACTTGATTACTTAGTTGACAAGTGCTGTGGAAATGTTAGTCTATTAAGGAAGGTGAAGCAGAACTACTTACAGATCATAAAAGTTTAGCAGAGGGGTTGACCCTTGCAGAGTTCGGTAATATCACCAGTGTGAAGAAAGTGTTGCTGTCCTTCTGGTCCTCTGGAAACTCGCCCTATGTAGCTCCTTAAGGTCAGCAAAGCCTCTTGTGATCTGTGGAGCGTATCCCATCAGGGTTTTATCTTCTGGCCCTCTGTGAGTGGCTGATGCTGCCTGCTTATCCCTGCTCACAAAAACACAGCTCAGCCTAGCCTTCACAAAGCTCACTGCAGACTTTTGCTGGAATAGTTCTCCGAGCTGCAGGGGCCCCAGTGACATCTGCACCCTATTTTGCTAAGTAGCAGTCATGGCTCCTACAGTCAGTCACACTTGGCCACAAGTTCAGCTTTCAGTGAGTCAAATACAGTGGCTGTTGGATCATAATCACACTGGTGCTACAACCAGCAGCCAAATGTCCCTTGACACAGGACTTCAGCCTCCTACAAGCATGATTTTCTCTATTTGTAGAAGGACAAAGAGCTCAGCATGTACTTTTTATAAAGTCACAGGAAGCTACACAGGAAACAGTGGTTTTATAGGGAAGCATATCACTGTCAGAGGGAGAAAAAGCATCTTTTTTTTGAAAGAAAAAATTTTAAAACCCTAAACTTAGTGCCACTTACTTTGGCTTTCTTGGCACGCCCTGAGGTGTTTACCTGGGGGGATGAGAATTTACACTGTTCAGACGCCTCAGAGAAGTGGCTGCACTAACCAAACCACCCAAAGTGTGATTATGGCAATGGCTTCCCCAGAGACTTGTGTTTTGGTTTTAAGTAAACAAATAGCCATCCAAGTAGGAGGAGGATGACTCAGATAAAATCACACAGATCTGTTATAGCAAACACTATGTATGCTTAAGATTCCTCTGATACTTTAAAAAGGGCAGTTTAAAGTATCACCCTCTGGGACTCCATAGGTTCTAATTTAACAACTATGATAAAGTTAATATATTCATTTTTAAAAATAAAAATACTTCTGCTTCTTTTGAACTAGGCCAAATGGCCTATTTCAAGATAAATTTTATTACTTTGGACAAAAATAGCCTGAATTTCTTGCTAATATTTGCTGATTTCAGAAAACATAGCACTTGCTTATACCTAGAAAGTAAAAGGGTGCAGAGTTTGCCAGCTAACATCCTTCCCATTTGTACAAATTCCAGTCCTCTGAGCTGTACTGGACCTCCGGACATTTCTATGGGATGAAGGATTTCTGACAGTGCCTACCTTTCAGACTCACGCAAACTATTCCTCAGACACAGAGTAACCCATTCTTGAAATGTGCTTCTTCCTCACCTACCATTACTCATAGGGCAGTGTAGCTGGTCAAAGCATACAACAAGTCAAAGAAAGGACAGTCATGGAGCAATTTCCTCTTGTAAATAATTTCATATAAGACTCTTGCCCAGTTTTTTACATCAGTGCATAGATATGTGTTTCAGTTCTGGTTATGTACACCAACAAATGACAGAAACACAGTGACATACACTGGAATACACTTTTGTAATCACAGCTACAGCTCTGGAAATGGAACTTCAGCAGCAGCTCCCTAGGAAATAACAGGAAAAGAACACTGAAACCTTGTTCCTTCTACCTATCCTAACCAACTTCATGTTTTCCTCAGCATGTTCCCTCTGCAGTGTTGCAGGTGGATGGAGGGACAATTGCAAGGAGCAGAAGTCACACTTCTCCGCCCTGCCTCCGTCAGTGCTGCGGGCACCATTTGCACAGTGAGCCAGGGAGTGGTTGGGGCTCAGAGGGCAGCTATGTTTGCCCTCTTTCCCTTTCTCATGCATGCATGTAGTCACCTCTAAGCAAAAAGGATCCTCAAAGTCTTCAGGAACACACAGTCAACTAATCTGGAGAGAAAGTAATAGGGAAGGAAAACAAGGCTTGCCACAGACAGACACAAACACCGATGCCACCGTCAGCCACAGGGAGACATCAATTCCCAAACGCAGGTTTCCTTCCCCAAATGCTGGGAGAGGGCCCCTGGACAAATGAGGTCAAGCCTGGGTCAGTGAAAGGAGGATATAGGTCTTTTAATGTGTAATGAGGCAGAACCTAAAAATCTACTGAAGACAAAGGAAAAGCAGCCGGGTCAATAGGTAGCATCAGATGCAGCCCTGAATCCGTAGATACCAAGAAAGGGACGAAGCGCATTGAAGACCCGGACATAACAGGGACTCCATTAGCTGAATCCCAGTTTTCCTTTGCAATTTAGCAGAATTCCAAACCACAGGGCCCTGAGCCACTCTGGGCACAGGACCAGAAGCACCTCACTTGTCTTTGGGTCTCTGATTTCTGGTTTGTACTGTGGTGCTGGAGGTAGTAGAGCTGTTCAAAACCACTTTGGACATGAGGGAAGGCTTCGGGCTTCCTCCTGAACTCTCAGATCACACCCATTCCTGCCTGGGTGTCACTCGTGCCCTCAGCGCTGGCTGGGAGGGCAGTCAGAACAGGGCAGGGGCAAGTGAGTGAGGATTAACAACTCTTTGGCATTTCTGATAAACCCGGGCTTGCCTAATTATGCTTATAAGAGATTAAAGGTGAAAAACCTGCACCTAGATGGTGACATGCTGAAAGACCATGACTGACTCAGGGCTTTGAGTTGGAAATCACCTTGGAGATCAGAATCAAAATCCACAGTTGCCTTGCAGCCTTCTCCAGAGTCTGGAGCTGGCAGAAACTAGCTTTAGCATTAGTTAAATAAGAGTAGATAGTTATTTACTGCTGCACTGGCAATTTACATGTTATTTTCTGTTCCAAAAGAAATTAACAGAGCTGAAGAAAATGTGCCACTATAGCATCTTTCTGCATAACAGTTACTAATGGAATGGTTCTTTGGTATCCCATTATAAATCCAAACAGTCCGTGTTATAAATGGAAATGGTGAGTGACAACAGTCCTTTCATCTTTGCTTCACAGCATCCTTTAATCCTCACTAAACAAAAAACTTGATTTCCATTTTGTCATATATCTTATAGAATCAATAGAGACAGAAGTCAGAATTCATAAAATGCTGGGCACAAAGCCAGCTTTTCACAAATAACAAGCAACAGCAATAAATAACGATTTAATTTAGCACTTCTGAGAAGCCTCAGATTTAACTGTGCCACAAAATCCAATTCTTTATCTTAGAAAGCAAAGATAATATGGATAACGGCAGCCCAAGTACACCCCTGCTGCCTCAGAGTGGCAGCCAGGCTTGGAAAGGCCCCTTCTAAGCTCAGTGCCACTGAGAGGACATGCTGATACCGTCACTGGCCTGTCACTGATGGGTGGACATCTTTCTGCAGTGATCCACTGCTCCCACTTCCACCTCATCTGCTGAAGTGCAATCGGTCATTGCACTCTGCAGGCCTCCATCCCAGGGACGTGATGCTCCTCTTGTGTCATCTCAAGCAAACACCCCAAGAAACCCATGCAAAATCCAGCAACAACTGGAAAAAGATTAAAGGGAAGGACTGAAAGTCATTCCCTTGTCTTTTCCTTTGCCCTGGAGCCAGGTGAAGGTATGGAAAGGGTTGTTGCTCAAACTGCTGTGGCTTGAGCCAGCCAGTCCTGTAGTACTGAGTTATTTTAATTATCCAGTTCTTTGTGGATTATTTTAGATTTTACAGTCTTATTACTCCCACTGATGTAGGAAATTCTGAGGAAACGGTGAAGGCACTCTCTGTAATACAGTCTGTCTGATTCTCAGCCCCTGGAGCCACAAATTTTGGGGAACACCTGCAACATCTCAGGCAGAACAAGCTGTCCTAGAAGTGAACTGGGAGCTGCCAGAGGGGACCAAGAACCCCAGCTGAGTAAACCAGCAGAAAACATTCATATGAGGAACAGCCCTTCCAGGCCAGGATAGATACAAACCATGCATCTCCTCTTCCTGATAGCCAAGAGCCAAAAATACTTGTCTTCCTCACATCTACTGGCAAACCATGATCCAATTTAATATTGACACCTAATGATAATATACCATAGCTATTTGTGACCCTCCAAAAGCATTTTTGCTCTCAGAAACTACTTCGTCTGGATCTGCTGCATCTGTTAGATGTGAAGATATATGAGAAAACATAAATATACCTTCATCTTCAAACAGTTTTTGTTACATCCCACATTTTCAGAGGGAAATGTTTTCCAGAGAAACACAACATCAAAGTCCTACAGAGACTGTAGAAAGCTAACATATGGAGAGCTGGCTTTCTTACTCTGAATTGAAGAGGACTTAAATTCAGTAATCATTTAAAGATATTTTGGTTAGACATAGTAACTCAGATATCAAAGGTTAAAAAAATCTTCTTGCCTCTGCTCAAGGAGGATGATATTCTAAATGTCTAATTTCAAGTTGAGTGAAGTTACCTGATTATACACAGTACAGAAGCAGACTTCTGTGCAAATCACTACAATTGCCTGCAAGATATGGTGTGGAATGAGAACAAACTGTTATTTCAGACATCCACAGGTCAGACAGCTTTTCATCTGGTCTTGATTACAGAGGAGCAGATTTCCCCCTTCCATGCTTAGCATTAGGTAATAGACAATAATGAGAGCTTTGCACCCCTGTGCCCTAGCCCTCCTCAGAACAAGCAGTGTAGAATGAGAGATTAGCATCCTGCAAACAGCTTCCCTTTATGTAGCAGGCATGAGTAGCAGTGTGATTGGAAGTTTGTTTCAGGAGATGTTCTATTCCCCAATACTCCACTACGCAGGAGTACTTCAAATGAAAGACAGCTCCACAGTTCAGGTCTTCTGAATGTGCAGTGTGACATGGACAATGTAATTACTACAATTACAAAAGAAAAGAAAATGTAAAACTTGCATCTTACTGTTGCTGAGCCTCACCTATGCAGTTTGCCTTTTCATGTTTCTTAAGTGAGTGGAAAAAAATAGCTGTGGCCTAAGAAAGTCAGAACACATCAGTATTAGCTCCCTGCTAAAGCTGTGAAGGTGGGAGCATAGGAGGCTGGTCACACAGCAGCCTGGAGCCTGCTGATTGTGTCTTCAAGCTGCAGCCCATTAACCAGGGCACCTGGCTCAGGGGCAGATCCCAAAGTGTGGCAGAGCTCAGCAGCCTCTCTGCTGCTCGCTGCCTCTTAGGCAAGAGGCAGCAGGTTGCTGGACCTCAGATCGTCTGCACCTGGCATACAGGACCAGAGGATAGGAGAGGCTGCAGTGCAGCTACGAATGCATGGATTCAGCAGTGGGAAACCAGAGACAAACATGTGAGCCTTGCAGTTAGCACATTATATTCAGCAAACCTTCTGAGGTGGTTTATAGTCCTGTAAGTCCACAATAAAAGGCACAATAGAAAAAATGTGATGGTAAAATGTGTTATATAAACTGTTTGATGAAAAACATACTGAGAGACTGGGACTGCAACTCCAAAGGATGCCCAGTTGGCCAGAAGCAGGATAATAGACATGGAAGGGAAACACACCTCCCTGTACACAAGGGCAAAGACCAAGTGCAGTCTGGCCCTCTATGAAAAACACAAACCACGGCACAGAAGTCGAGGAGAAAGAATTAAATGTCCTGATGTGAGGGTCTCTGATGGATCTCTATCTTTGCAGCTAAACTCTGGCTCTTGAGACCCTTCAGTGAATTTTTAATTCTGAAATGACCTGACTTTCATGGAGACATCTTGTTGTTATGTGATGCAGACTTAAAAGCTTACTGTGAACTGTTAAAGGCTTGGAGAAGAAAAAAATATGAAATACAGCCTTGTCAAGTCAGCTATTCTAAAAACAACCAACATACTAAGTGCGCATTTGTCCATAGGAAAATTTGATTTTTAAAGGCAGTATATGTATTTAGGGCATGCAGTTTGATTTCTCCAGGCTAAGTTCATGCACTTACAATTTTTTTGAGACCCTGGAGAGTTCCCTTAGGCACTAGACAGTACAGAACAGGCAGCTGAAGTCTTTCTTTGGGATTCTAGGAATCTAAATGATATGGACTCTGTATGACACAAAGCTATGTGAGATTTACCTCTGGGATATTTGAAGAACTCAGAGGACCAGCTCTAAAGCAACTATGACGCTCTTCAGGGCAAACTAGGAGCTATTGCAGCCCTGGTGAAGCTCAGTTCTCCATCATCTGCAGGGATGGAAGACTGGACAGTGATGCCCCTTTACACCTGTGGCACAGCCTTTTGCTACCCTAAATCTTACCTGCCAACTACATTTACTTAGTATTGACCATCCGCTTCTTTCCTTGTCTCTTTAGAACAGTTTTTTGGTTTATTGAGCCACTGTGAGTCTGTATCAGGGGTTAAGTACTGAGCTCTGTGTTCCAAATGTTTGTTTCATGGGGATTAATTTGAAATGCACTGCACTGACAGGTGTTTTAAAATTCCCTCATTGGGTAAGATTTAAATGGTAGTTTGGAAATGGTGTGTACCTCCAGGCAGCTCAAAGCAATTGTTATTTTGTCTTGAAGAAAAACGTCCTATCACCTTAAGTCATGTGTGCATTAAACAAGGAATCATTTAATGATATCTCAGTACTGGGTGAACCAGATATCCCTGTCTGAAGTCTACCTGGCTGGAGATACAATAGTCATAAGGGGAGAAATTCCACATGCTGCCAGCACTACAGCACCTAGATGTGGGGAGCAGCATTCTAAACTAGACGTGCCTCCTTGTCCTTTTCACACAGAAGGCAGGCTGTTATCAAAACACAGTGGGTGGAAAAAACCTGATACCAGATATCTGTGGAGTCACAGGTGCTAAACATGTGCGTAACGTAGCAGCTTGTGGAGACAGCAAGGAAAAGAAATGGTTGCAGCCGAAGTTTCCACCACACAGCCAAGAAGTATGCAGGGAGAGGGACCTACTGGGGGACACTGGAAGCTGGGGTTATGCCCTTCAGAAATGCTCACAGCCTGCTGGGAACCTTTGTCTTCAGACAGGAGAGACAGCTGCCAAAGATCCCAAAGCAGAAGTGTCCGAACAGCCAGGGAGCTCCGTGCATCTTTCACTGACCAGCGAGTTCCTTTCTGCCTCTCCTCTCTCTTTGCACCATCACAGCCTTCCTGTCATTACACCTCCTAGAGCTGCTCTCTCCTCTGTACTGGGCCCCTCCATGTTAGTCCTTCTTCACTTACCTCTCCAGCTGTTTCATTCCCCCTAAGAAAGGCAACATGGGTGTTTTTTTTGCAAATTCATTGTCAGCTGTACCCTTCAGTACTGCCTCTCTCGCTCACGGCGTGACCTTCATTTCAGATAGCATCTGATATTCCCGGTCACTAGGGAGAAAAAGACATTTCTAGGAGGAAATTATTTTTTATGATGTCCAGCAGACATCAAGCTGCCTTTGGCTAGATGAGTCCTATCTTTAATGTCTATTCCTTTTCTAAACCCATGAGGCTGAGCCGGGCTGTCTGCCATTCTCAGTTTGTATGCCTAGCAGAAGAATCCTTCAAGTTTACTGTTTCATCAGTCTCGTGACAAACATGATTAACAGCACACTTCTGTCACACAGCAGTGTGTGAAACATTAACTAGACTTCCTTTTTTTTCAAAGCACTTTTGCAAACACTTCAACCCACTAGTCCTTANGGAAATTATTTTTTATGATGTCCAGCAGACATCAAGCTGCCTTTGGCTAGATGAGTCCTATCTTTAATGTCTATTCCTTTTCTAAACCCATGAGGCTGAGCCAGGCTGTCTGCCATTCTCAGTTTGTATGCCTAGCAGAAGAATCCTTCAAGTTTACTGTTTCATCAGTCTCGTGACAAACATGATTAACAGCACACTTCTGTCACACAGCAGTGTGTGAAACATTAACTAGACTTCCTTTTTTTTCAAAGCACTTTTGCAAACACTTCAACCCACTAGTCCTTATGGTTAGCTACCTCTCCCTAGCTGGGCCATTGCACAGAGATGCAGTGATGAAAAGATTCATGGAGCCACAGAGAGAGAGCGAAAGGAAGAAGTCTGACTGCACATCTTAATGATTCTACAGCTTCCAAATCTCTGCTCCTGGTACCACTGATAGATTTTACTCAATGATTTTTCCATGAAAAATTTGTAATGGAAAAGAATCCCGGAGCCAGGTTCCCCACTTTTTCTTCCTTTTCTCAGGGTTTCTGAAGTCTCTAGGCTTTTCTACACAATGCTGGAACTGGGCAGAAGTTCTGCAAAGGTTTCCTTTCTATTTTGTGTGGTACAATTACAAAGGATACTTAGTGCTGTCTTCAACTACCTGTGGGAGACTGCAGAGAAGATAGAGCCAGATTATTCTCAAATGGGCCCAGTAGAAGCAAAAGAAATGGATACAACATGTAAAATAAGAAATTCTGACGCAATATAGAGAAAAAGGTTATTTATGAGGATTTGGGTTGCACAGAGAGGTGACAGAACCTCCGTGTTTGAAGACTTTCCAAAGGACAAGGCACTAAATAACCTGCTTTCATGGGAGGTGCTTCAAGCAGGAGGTTAGTTAGAGACCTCCAGATGTCCCAGAGGTCACTTCCAGCTGTCCTGACTCTTTAGAAATGCTCCCATTCATATAGTCCCTACAGGAGGAAAGCTTCCCAGAAGACTCTCAATGAGAAGTTCCAGAGGTTGTGGGAGTACTCATGTTATGCAGACGGTGTAGGACAGATCCCTTCACATTAACTTTAAGTGCTCAGAAGCCACACTAGATACCAGGAACCATTTAATTGTGGGACTCTAACTCAGGCTAATTTGCATTGCTTCTTTTTCAAAGCTGTGGTTCAGCTGGGGCCTCTTTGTTTCCCTTCTGGCAGCAAGTGCTGTTTTTTTACAGTGTGAAGTCAACCACTTTTAAATGACCATGCATTACTGATAAAAGGCTTAGAGGTAAATGTAGAACTTGTAGGCCCATCAATCTAAGCTCTCCCGCTTTTTGAAAAGGTGCTGTATTTATGACAAGACTGAAACTAGCTGTTTCTTGCCTCAGAGAAAACATCATTTCTTTGTAGATTTTGAATTAGCTGAAAAATGTCTATGATAATTGCTAGAAGCCAATTTTATCCCACCTCCTCTGCTGAGCTTGCCACCCCTGGCCTCAAGCAAGGCTACCTGAGAATCACAGGAGCTCACAGCTTTTAAGATGCTATTAGAGAAATTTCTCTATGAGTCTATCACTGTCAGGTGTTAAACAGCCAGTTAGGATTACTTTACAGCACTAACAGTGCTTGCATTTCTTTACTGCCAAGTACCAAAGTAAAAATTAGAGAGGGAAGCAATAACAGAGTAGTCTACATAGGGTTCTTCCTAGTTCTCATTGCTTAAGTGCAATTTCTTGAGATAACCAGCACAGTCAGATTTCTGAGGATAATCCATGCTGGCCTGGTGTATTTAAATTGATTAGAAGAGAAGTATTGCCATTACCTTCAGTGGAATGTAAAACTAAACAGCCTTGAAAATCCCACCTATAGCAAAAATAAACACAGCAGATTTCTTAGTTTATTACTGAATTCAAAACAGACAGGCAAGGTTGGCCCAGAGCAGAACCAAGAGAAGAACTTCTGTGTATAGTTGCTGGGCAGATATGTCAAGAAATGTATTTGTATTAATTAGATTTATTCCATATTATTTCTGTGTTTAGGCAGGTTTTTGTGTCAGAAATTTATGTATGTAGCTTAAATTGGATATTATTTATTTATTTTTGCTATGACTTCCACATTGTCTAGGTATTAGGTATCAGACAGAAGTCTTCATGTCATTTGTGCAATGTTTACTGTGAGATTTTCCTCAGCTGAGAGAAGTTTGTTGCATGCTGGAGCAGTACAGGGAAGTACAGCAGTAAACAATGTGTAAATATTCTAGATGGACTAATTTGATAATTGTATTAATTTGATAAAGGTTGGACAACTGCAGGCAGCCATAAAAGCTA
>VYZQ01000820.1:1109-11782 GCA_013400655.1 Mystacornis crossleyi
GCTGAAGTGGAATCTTTGAATAACTGTGGGCATGTGTTTTTCTATAGCAGGGCTCCCAGACAGAGGTACTCCACTGAGCGGGAGTGTCTTTCTTCAGATGAACAGTGGTTTGCTTTTCTGTTCATTGTGCTCTAGCTGCTAGGAAATGAACATTTATGACAAGACTCAGCGGTCAAATGAAAAGGGAGAACAGAATATAGAGGCTTTATCAAATTAAAAATGGATGAGCTATTAAAAAATGGCTTTCTTGAGAAGATATAATAGGGGAGACTACATCTTGAGTAATTGTTGCTATGAAAAATAGTCCTTGAACACCATACCTGCATTCTTTTTAAATCTAATTGAAATTCCAGAGGAAAATAAAGTGTATTAGGAATTCTTATGGAATGAAGTGCAAGAATTATTTTTGATCCTGTGGTGTGAATTTGGTGAACTGTCTATGAGTTTATTTCCCCCCTGCATATGTCAGTCTTAAGTAGAAATAAAGTATTTTAAACCTCTAATGAGTAACACCATAAGAATTTTGCCTCAGTCTTCAACAGAAAGACTGGTAATCCTCAGGGGCACCAGCCCCCTGAGCTGGTAGACATGGACAGGGAGCAGAATGGAGTCGCTGCGATCCAGAAGGNCTGGTAGACATGGACAGGGAGCAGAATGGAGACCCTGCGATCCAGAAGGAAGTAGTTAGTGACCTCCTGTGCCACTCAGACACTCACAAGTCTGTGGTCCAGATGGGATTCATGTGAGGATATTGAAGGAGCTGGCAGAAGAGATCATCCAGCCCCTCTCCATAATTTATCATCGATCCTGGTTAGCTGGGGAGATCCCAGGAGATTGGAGGTTAGCAAAAGTGACACACATCTACAAGGGTTGGAAGGAGGATCTGGGGTATAGAAGCAAATATCGGTGAAAGGACCCAGAGGACCAGAGAAACTGTGCCAGGCATATTATCTTTGTGTGAGGGTGCTCCTGAGTGGCCAGAGGCAGAAGGGCCTGAAGTGGGGGAAGGGCCCCAGGAGCCCTCCCCTGAGGAGATTAAAGTGCCTGGGAGGAAAATAAGTCAAGGTAAGGGAGGAGATGGGCAACAACAGGGTGTTGAGGAAGCAAAGGTAAAATGCTAGAAGAGCATGATGGAGTAAAGCAATAAGTGGCTGTAGAAAATGTAGGTTCCATGCTAAGTGGGTGGCATAAGTCAAAGCAGACTCAGATAAGGCTGAGGTGCTCTGTCCCTTCCTTGTCTTGGTCTTCATAAGTAAGATCTCACAGCCTTTGTTCTCAGAGGTGTGGTTCGGAGAGAAAGGGTGTGAGTGGAAAATAACTGATCTTGGATGTCTTCCAAGAAATCTTGACCAGTGTGAGTTCATAGAATCATAGAATCTCCTCAGTTGGAAGGGACCCGTAAGCATCATAGAGTCCTGCTCCTGGCTCTGCCCAGGACAAACCCAAGAGTCACACCATGCACCTGAGGGTACTGGGAAAGCCAACTGATGTCACTGTCAGGCTTCTCTCTGTGATCTTTGAAAGACTGTGGATTGAGGAGGCTCCCAATAACTGGAGAAAGGTTATTGTTTTACCCATTTGCAAGGGCAAGAAGAAAGGTCTGGAGTACTGCAGCTTGGTCAACCACTATACCTGAGGAAATAATGGAGTGAAGCTTCTTGGAAGTAGCTTCTGTAGATGCAAAGAAAGTGTTTGCTAGTTTTAGTCAAGGTAAATCATGTTTGATCCATGGGATTACCTTCTGTAATGAACTGAGTAGCTCTGAAGTCTCCCAGTACCTTCAGAGTTGGTTACCAAGAGGATGGTGATGCATAGCATGACGGTGCTCTTTACTGAGGTGCTCAGTGGAAGGAATAGGGATACTGGTCAGAAGCTGAAGCACAACTGGCTATAAGGAAGGAAATGTTCAGTATGAAAGTACTTCAGCGCTGGAGCAGCCCAGAGATATTATGAAATCTCTTTTTGCTTCCCTCACTGGACTAAGCCTTGAGCAATCTGGCAGATTGAACTAGGCAAATTCTCTTTCTGGTGTGGTTCTGTGACTCAGTAAATACCGTGCTTGTTTTGTTTTGTTTCTTAATGATTGGATGTTGGTATTTAGTTATTGTATATACTGATATAAATCAAGATTGGCTAATCAGTTATATTTGCATGCAGATTACCATACTTAATAAAGTACCCAGCACCCAGTCCCTAAATAGCTTATGATAATCAGGTAGGTGATGGGTCCCATCTTCTTTGTGGGACTTTCCAGGACGGATTTAGTCTTTTTGTGCCTTGTTTCTTATTCTTTGAAAAGATCCACTAGCAGTCTGATATTCTGACACCTCCAGCAACAATGTGGACCTTTAATCAGCACAATTGCTCTTACATATCCTTTAGTTAAAATAGTTTTTTGCTTTCTGGATTAAAAAAATACATAGTTATACTTGTTATTAGATATTTTCAGATAAAAGATTTACATAGCTTTGAGGTGATATCACCTTTCAATGCAGTGAGAATATCATCAGTTCATGTGTGTCGAGAACAAAACATTTAGACTTGACTAGCATGTGACGCAGTAAAAGCACTTCTGAGGCTGTGAGAGAAACTGGCCAAGTCACTAGTAGGGCCCTTGGCTTGCTTCACGTCTGAGATGATCAACCTGCTTCTGGGGTTTGTTTCTCAGGGAATTTCTTGTTTGTGAATCTTCCCTGCGTCTGCCTTTCCCTTTCATCTCTTCTGTTAGACCTGTAACAGAAGTGAGCTGTATGAAGTGGGTGAATGTGAAGTTTGAAGGCCTGTTTGGTCTCTGTTTTGGATTGTGCAGTTATTGTAAGTACAAGGACCTTCTGTGTAATCACATCTTTTAATTGGATGCAATTCTTTTTAGTATGTATACTGCCTTTTTCTCTGTGCTATGGCTCCAAGACACAGTGTATAAACTATGCAGGCACCTGCGTAGTTTAAGTGCCTACATAGCAGGCACACAGGTGCAAAGTACAATTTCAAACTATGGAACAATAGGTCTACAAATATTGTTAGCTTGAGTATAATTTGCAAGGATAGGAAAACTTGATGATTGATAATTTTCTAAATTGAAAAATTTAGAAAAGAATTGAATAGATGTTTCCCCTCCCTCCCAATCCCTGCCCCAATTCTCGGTAATTTTAGTCCTTTAAAAAAATCTTCAGACTGCAGTAACACTACCAACAAATTCTAGTGTTGCAAGGTGAGTGACACGGAGCATCAGGAACTTAGTACTTTAATGCTTTAATTCTTGTTTCTGCAGTATGAGAGTTGCTATTTCTCATCTGTGGGAATGGGCTTTGGAGAGAAAAAACAGCATGACATCTTCATGAAAATGTCTTTCATTTAGTCTCTCAAGTAACACTGACCCTGAAGCTTTTCCTGACTGCTTTTTGTTGTCTTTGGGAATCTCTTTGGATGAGTAAGGATCTGCAGGAGGTCTGTATTATGGTGAAAGTCCTGCCTGAGCTTTTGGAGTTTTGTTAATATAAAGCCTTCTGATGTAGTAAAAGAAAGAATCAAGTCAGTGTGATTCAACCATGCATCCTTCTAGATACATAGAATGATTAATAATAGATAGCGGGAGCAAAGAGACTTCCGGATTACAATAAAGGGAATTATACTCAATGGAGTTGCAGTTTAAAACAGCAGCTGAGTATTAGAGAGGATGTTTCCACGCATTTCCATGTAGATATTTCTGTGGAGAGCATGACGGGTATGTCATGGGAGACAAGGTTATTCCTGTATAGCTTACTGTTAAAATTGCTAAAACTATGTTGACAAGTTGAAAAAAAAATCTTTTTTTCTTCACAGTAAGAATCCCGTAAGGATTTCTTTATAATGTACTGTATTAAATTCACAGAAAAAGTTGAATAGCGTAAAACATTGCTTCCGTGGATAACTGCTATGTTTTTCCTGTATAAATGTTCCACAGAGTATCAGTTCTTGAAGATGCTGATACAAGGAGTTGTCTCAGTGCTCAAAAAGCTGGTATTATATATTGTTGATGAAGCTTGATGAAATCATTAGCAAAACTCCTCTGAGAGTGCCTCTAGTTATGTAGGCTGGCTCCCTTTGGTCACTTGGCTTTAAGTGACCCTAAGGAACACTGCAGCCATTTGGGATGAGTTGTAGAAGCAGCCTGGTCACCCCTGGGGCAGCCGGCCCAATACAGCTCCTGCCCTCCACAGCAGCCCTTCTGCAGGCTCTAGAGAAGGGGTGGAAGCTGTCTGGGTATTGCTTATCAGATTACCCCAAACGTAGGTCCACAGACCCCTCTAACACCCTGTCTGAGTTGAACATGGAAAGAAAAGACATTTCTCTCCCATATTCCTGCGGAGGTTGCTGTTACCCCAGGTGCAGTCTGTTCCTTTCTGATAACAGCCTTTGAAATCTGAAGAATTGGTTCTTATACCCCTCAGGAAGGACAGTAATGGCCTTCTTCGAGGACTCCAGTTGTATTTAATATCAAGAAATGAGGATGACTTCAGTGACAATGTTGTGAGGAAGTTGAAAAAAAAGGAAGTGGAAACCTGGCAAGTGAATCCCAAACTGCTCCAACCTGAGTCAGTTTGCAGATCTTTATAAAGCACAGTTATTTTTGTAATGAACTGTAAATACCTAATTTTCCATGGAGACCAGAAGCTGCTGTTGCTGTTTACAGTGGCAGTTGAGGCTGGAGCAGCAGAGCAGACTGTGTGTATTTGTCCTGGAATAGCCTCGATCGCCTGCTACTGAGTCAGGGTAAAAAGCCCTTGCTGTCCACACATTCTACATCCAAAGTAAGGCCAGAGCTTAGGAGCAGAGCTGAGAGATAGCTACGGCACCTTCAAATCTTTTTTCTTGGGGGAAAGATAAATGTTGTAGGCTGCAAAAGCTGTGGGCACTGTGCACCCAGAGACCTCTGGCAGGCTGCCATGTTATTTTGCTTTCCCAGGATGATAGGCTTTCCCTCCGCCCCCAGACCTTCCTTCTCATTTTCTAATGGTCTAACTGGCTGCTGGCAGGAAGTAGGCAAAGCTGCATCCTTCCCTTTCCCTCCCAGGAGCAAGGGGTTCATATGCTGTGCTTGTGACCTTCTGTTGTCAAGCCCAGATCTGTGGTGAAATGGGAAGGGAGATGGGTAGGTGGCAGAAAATTTCAAACAAGAGCAGTGCAAAGTGCTGATTTCTGGCATTTGAGCTAAAGAATTGTTTCAGAGGTGAAGATGTAGGAGATGGTGTGTAGTGCTGAATGGAAGCGTTTCTTTCTTCTATTTATTTGGTTTGTCATTCTCATCATGGATCTCCATCTAATTTGCTTCATAGATCTGATGGTTTTATTGAGGTACCAGTTAAATCTATACAAAAAATTACCGTATGAGAGTCAATACAGGAAGAATCCCTTATGGGCAGAAATTCGGTTTCATAGTCTATGAAAAAAGAATAGATTTGACATGGGTTTACTGTCTGGAGACAGCAATTGCAAAAACTGTAGGGAGGTTTTGTATTTAACGGAGACTTTAACTTCTCTCTGCCAATTGTTAATACAAAGTAGAGCCGCATACTGAATTTTTGTCTATGCCAGTCTTCACTGATTGCTTTTTAACAATTGAAACTAAAATTCTGTAAATACTAGTCTTTTCCGCCTTTGCTAAAGCAGATGCTGTAACTTAAGCTCTTCCCACTGAGAAACGCTGTGTAGGATTATTGACTGGAAAGGAAAACTATTTTTTTTTTAAAAAGCATGAAGGACCTGGAGATTGGTGTGACTCACTAAATGGGTCCCCTGTTAAACACATCTCAGATTACTTAGGGTTCAATCGAATTCTCTATTGTTACAAGTGAGAGTTATATCAAGCCTTTAAATAGGAGGAAAGCATCTTAATTATCCATTAAGGGTAATAAAGGAAGTTGGTTATGACACCGTTAAAACAACGGCGATGAAAAATCTGTTTCAGTGTTTTGTACGTAAGAAGAACGTGGGATTTGGATGTCATCTGTTCTGCAGCTAGCTCAGTGCTGTATTATTATTATGAGAATCGTGGGAGTTTTTTTATTGCCTTGTATTGCCCACCTAAGTGTGAACTAGACTGTTATGGGACAATGGCACAGAAGACATGGAGAACAGTGATCTGCTGTCTGTACAAAAGAGATCCATCCATCCATCCATCCATCCATCCATCCATCCATCCATCCATCCATCCATCCATCCATATGAATCTGCAGATGTGTTTAAAACAAATATTGTTTTATTTGAAAAAAGCCTTATTCAGTCATGTGATGGTGTTCTCTCTTTCTATATATTTTCTCTTCCTACACCTCTCATTTCTGTCATCGCCTTAGTCCATATCCTTTTGATTATCGTGGTTACAAGTGCCTGTATTTAAAATATCAAGCTTTCATTAAAACTATAATGTTTTAAGCTTTTTTTTTTTTGTTTGTTACAGCATTTAAAGGAAAAAAGTACTATAGAAAGAGGTACTGCTCATGGTAAAGCTTTTGAATATAGGCCTCCAGGTAGCTCCAACAGTACTCTGTACCTTTGCCTTCTTGGTCTGATTATGATTTTATGTTTTCTTATTTAAGAGAACCTACTGTATTATATAGTGAGAAAATTATGCCAAGTTTTAAAATTATTTTAATGTCATTAGTGTGTTAAGAGCTATGTGGATTTATTTTACACAGGAAATAATCAGCTATGTAGATATGAAAGGTTAACTGCGAAAGGTGTGGATTAAAGAAGAAAAAATTAATCATCAGTCAGAACAAAAATATTGATATGCAAAGAAAAGGATGAATGTGAACAGAACTGGCAGTTCATTAAGAGAAATGTGCCTTTAACACAGTCTGAAATAATTCCATAATTGAGATTGCATTTTAAAGAAACGATGGCTCTGTAATTTATAACATCATTTGTTTTGTCCCAGACAGTTTAAAACCTTACCTTTCTGCAACACAGTCACTTTTTATCTACGTAATTCTTAATAATTTATGCATGAATTTTTTCATTTCTTCTGAAAGACACAGTGCTAGTTGTATTAATATATTCATAGATGCATAATTTGCCCTGATATTAATTAAAATCATGCTTGCAGGGCTACCTGCATTAAGATGAGAGTTTCCCCTGCATCAGTTAGCCTTGATGATAGCCAGAAGTGATAAGGCTGTGCTTGTCTTAGCAGTACTTACCACTTCTCGAGCGATTTCCATTTCCAAAAACTATACAAATAAATGATAACTCCAAGCAGCTACCCTTATGTATATTACAAATAACCATACTTTGCTTGATGATTTGGTCTTATAATTTGAAAGACCCAAAGTTAAAAAACTTAAAATTGGGAGATCAGGAACCAGCAGCTTTATGTCTGGGTGATGTGGGAACATTAACAACCGCTTTGAATGGGGAGAAAATGGTGCTGAGTAACTTTTGATTTACATGGTAGGAAGAATGGCAGGTTAGACCTTCACCTTGTTAGAGGTCCTCAAGCTCTTCTCCAAGGTTGGTTGTGCCACCTTTGGCTTTTGTGGCTCATAATATATCAAATTGTACAGGAATTTTTTGGTGTGGTCATTGGAAATAAGGTAGGAGATTTTCAGATGTAATCTCTTTTCTTCCCACCCACAACCATGAAAATATTTATATCCTTCTTATTGCAGAAATTTTTAAGTCACTCAGGCATCAAATTTATTTGCTCTTGAGATTATATTTGCTTTTAAGGATATGTCATTGCAGTGTTTTTAAAGTTATTTCTGGACTCTTGAAGCTGGCTGGAAATTTGGTTCAGCTCTGACCTATCTGTAGACCTTAGAAAAAAACTAAATCAAAAAAGGGTGGAGGGAGAGATAAGAAAAAAGGCATCCAATCACTGAAATGTATTTTCTAAACAGAAATGCCTAATATGAGCTTCTTGAAATTGTGGCAATTCTTTGCCCATTCTGTCTTACAGTGCTCAGGATTACCACCAGCTTTGCTACACAGGCTGCAGGATGTGATACTAAATGAGACATGCGTACGTGTACTAACAATTGGTTCATACATGCAAACCTGGTAGAGTAAATGGTTTAAATAAAGCATGGAATGCTTCGGTAACATAATGACG
This sequence comes from Mystacornis crossleyi, assembly GCA_013400655.1. Classification (NCBI taxonomy): domain Eukaryota; kingdom Metazoa; phylum Chordata; class Aves; order Passeriformes; family Timaliidae; genus Mystacornis; species Mystacornis crossleyi. Next base: position 9,199 of record VYZQ01000820.1, read on the forward strand.
GTAGTCAGGGGCCAAAATACTATCAGGGATCCTTTGCTTGCAATCTGTAATTTTTATGGAGCACTGCATTCAGAAGCACATCCATTTTCCTCAAGTTAAATGAAAGAATAGATAAAAAATGGCTTGGTTTCAGTACAAACAAATTTTCACTTGTTGTATTAGTTACAATACAGGATTTTGCAGTCCTGCTGACTTGCTAGGCTTACATCGGTACATAAAGGACTAGACTGGGTTGTATAGCTCCAGCTTTGCCATTCTGGCAGGGGCATTTTCGTGTTCATTATCACATTAGAGAAAGATGCCACATTAGGAGCAGTCGTTTTTTAACTACGTATTTCCAGAATTGTACTGCTAAGGAATAGCCTTAATACCCTTCTAATATAAGTTTTTTGTAAATTAAATTGTCTGTTTTCATTTCTGCGTTTTCTTTGACAAAATTGTATTAAGAACTGATTAGGTGGTTCTTCAGGAATATGGATGTCTTATTACTGATGCAAAGTCAAATAATTTAGACCTAAGCATATTGGAATGTCTCTCACATGAAACTTTTCTTCTAAGATTTGTGATTCAGATAATTTAAAATGACATATACATTAATGGAGGAGCAATTCAATTGAACAGGTGAATCTGAGACTCAAGAGATTTCTGTTGTTAGATGTTGCTTTATAATATTGCTTTACAGAAGCAACAGTGCTTATACAGCTTATACAGTGCTTATACTAAGAAAATCACTTCATTTCACTTTCACTTCACTTGAAAGCAAAGTGGAAACAACTTAGAAAATTAGTGAAATCTCCAAGATTTTTTAGTTATTTTGTTCTTTGTATTTAAAAAAGCTTTTCTTTAATTGAGAATTTTTTTTCAGTTTTGTTAGTTTTGTACCAATGTCTGTTTTCAGACCATTTTTCTCTGACTTAAGCCTGTGCAGTCAGATGTGTCTTTAGATGCTGTGGGTGTTACCTCGTATGTGAATGTATATACTAATGTGAATATATATATTCATATACATGCAAAATGTACTGGAGTTCTTTGGTAGAAGTCCAAGACAGTGTTTTACCTACTAAGGGAATATGTAAGCTGTGAGGTATCACATGGTAGCAATGACAAAAGTCAGCTAAATATTTATCTTATCTATAAATAGTCTGGCTTGGGTGCTGGAAGCAGCCTGGATTAAACTCCATGAGCTCTAGAGAGCTGTTTGTGCCAGGCAGGGCAGCCGTGGTTCCTAAGCTGAGGCTGGATGAGGCACCAAAGGCAGCTGCATTCTGCAGCACAGGAATGTGTGCTCAGGTGACGCCTTGGCTGGAAAAGGAGGCACATCAAACCCACTTGCACTGTCTCTGCAATACAGGAGCCACGATCTGGTGGATACTAGGCATGGAATTGTGTTATTTATACATAAGTCAGACCTTGTATTGTAAGTATTGGTGGTTTCAGCACCCTTGGGATGACAGTTTTTCAAATTCACCGATTCCACTCCTTCAGGGTAATGTCAAATGGCAACGTTGCTTGATTTATAAATAAAATACTTGTTAGATCTGATTTTCAAAAATACTGTTTGTCTATAGATGCTCATATTGTTGAAATACTTGCTTTTCATGTAGCCCTGTTCTTGTTAAACTACTTACCCTAGACAAGTTCAAATAAATTTGCATCTGCTTGATTAGGCTTGTAATAGCTGACTATGACTTAAGATACGCTCTCCATCAAAGTTCTCCAGATATTTTACAGCTAGATAGGAAAGGATGGATCAGCAAAACTGATCCCACTGGTATAAATCACTCCATAGAGTAACATCCCAGTAACCATGCTGTTGCCTAGTGTTGTCCAGCACTGCATGGGTTCATTTCACTGCGTTGTGGACCCCTTCAGTAGGTGGAGAGAGCAGTACATGGCATCACCTTGTCACTGCCAGTGTGGTATGGTCAGTTAAGAAACAAAATTACCTGAGGGTAAACAACTGGGATTAGATGTTTGAACATAAAACTGTCAGTGAAACTTAACTTCTGTGTTTCTATTTGGATGACTGTGAATCACTACAGTAGCACCAAATTGTGCTTATTAAACAGTTCTTCAGCTGTCAGGTTTAATACAACATGAAACTAGAAGGATTTAAATGGTACTGATGCCCCTGTATACAACTGACTTGCATCTGGTATGTGTTCAGTCCTCTTTGCACCTGCGTAGAGACGGAGGCAGTTTGTCTACGTGATGATTTTCTAAAAAAGATTAGTCTGGGAGAGCACAGAGGAAGTGTATTTATTTCTTGACTGCTGTGTTGTATTTAATCTGTCTCATGCCATACGTCAAGTACCTCTCAATTGATAAGTTACCCAGGTACCAGTTGAAAAGGGTTGGTTCATTTTTATTTGAGTGCCAGATGGAGTCATCCAGAAATGACCCTTGTAGTCCTGCTTTTAGTTTTAAAGGTAGAGATCACAGTAAATTGTTAGCATCAAACACAATAGCCTGCAGTAGGTTGTTACTGTCTGTGTTTGGTGCTTGATGGACTATTATACTTCACCAAATAGGACATCCGTAGCTCTCAATTTGTCTCCATACAGCACTGTTCTCCTGAATCTAT
>VYZQ01000826.1:9768-28943 GCA_013400655.1 Mystacornis crossleyi
TATTGGAAGATTAGTTCCCTCTTTAAAAAGAGCAGATAGGTTAGTAAATACGGTAACTTCCACTGGGCTAGCAAGTGAGCCAAGCTGGATAAGCAGATCCAGAGATCTAGTTTGAGAGTCTGTGAATTGTGTTTCCCTATCTAATGAAGTGCCTTATTTTCTCTCACTGTTTTTTTAGCATAATTTTTCATATGATTTTCAAATACAATTTTACATGAAGTATACATAGGTACTCAAACTGGACCGCATGATAAAAGACTCTTTGCTAAAGACTCATTCATTTAAAATACAAATGAACAGTCACTGAAATTGATGGGTTTTGTAGAGTCCTGATCCATAGTATCTCCAACTACAAGGATTTCTCAGAGAAATTCTTTTTGCTGTCCCAAATAGTGACTGCAAGATAGGGTTTTACAGCCCCTGAAACTCAGCCACATCAAACATTTCCACAGCACAGGCCTCAGGCTGCTGCATACTGCAGATCCTGCCTGCCTGGTGGTGATTCCATACAGAACAGCACAATATGGACCTACAAGTTCTGTGGTTGGATTTACCAGAAGAAAAAGGGGCAGATACAAAAGTTACTTTTTCAGTGTTGGAGAGAACAAGGGCTCGAGGTCCTTGTGGCACTGGTCTGTGCGGAAGCTCTGCTTGATATATATGCAAGGTTTGCAAAGCCTGTTGCAAAGGCTTGAAAAGTAATTTCTTAGAGCTGTAGAATCACAGAATGGTTTGGATTGGAAGAGACCATACAGATCCAACCCTCCTGCCCTGGGCAGGGACACCTTGCACTAGACCAGGTTGCTCAAAGCCGTGTCCAACCTGGCCTCAAACACATCCACCACTTCTTATATCTAATCTAAAGCTGCCCTCTGTCAGTTTTAAGCCATCACCTCTTGTCCTATAAATTTGACTGACTGGACCGCAGTAATCACTCTAATGATTGTATGAAGGATGAATAAGCACATTAGGACCATGGAACAAACTATCCAATTAGTTTTGCAACTTAAATCATACAGTTTACCATCCCAGAAGAGGACAGTTTTGAAGGATCAGGGCAAGGTTTTCCCAAGCCCTCAGTCCCCATATGGTAACTCTTTGTAAAATCTGTCAGAGAGAGAGAGAACAAAGAACAAAAAGCCAGATTTCTGAATGTGCTCTTTCCCCACCCACACCCTTATCAGCTCTATTTTTAAATACAAAGCTAGCTCCACAGAATTTCCTGAGATTTGACAGTTGGTCACACTGTTACAGATTAAACAGAAGAGTGGCAGACTTGGCTGGACTTACTGCTCGGCACAGCAAAGAGGGAGACCTGCCCCTGCGAGCATGTCACGGTGTCAGGAAGCAGCATTTGCTGGACGGCAAATGAGCACGATGCAGGCCTGCCCTGTTCAGGACACACGACACAAATCCTTTCATCGTATTTCAGCTTTGATGCAGGCACTGCCAACAGCTTTAGCCCTGCTCAACTACTGCAAATGAGTAGGCAACTCATTTACTGGCTTGCTTGTATCTGCAGAATAGCTGGAAAGTGCATCATCAGAGTTATTCACGACAATTCATGTGTGGGTGTGTGTTGAGGCTTTCAAAGAGATGGTGTAAAATATCTGTTCCTTCAGGCTTTCATGGTATATAGCCTCTCCTCTAAATCTTTCACTCTTATTCTGCCTTGCACTTTCAGACAGCATTTCCAAACTCGTGGGAGTGAGTCCTGTTGTGGCCATTTCAAAGATGATGGGAACTGAGCACACAGCAGCCCACTGTGGAGTTGGGGAGGGAGTCCAGGGCTCTCCAGTTTTAATGTTTCCCTGTTAGACAGTGCTAAATGTGCTTAATACCCATATATTTGTTTATTCATAGCTCAGTGAACTGAGGTTTTGATTAAAATTGATTTTGTTGCAACAGTGCTGTCACTATTATTAACCGGTTTCAATTCCTTTAAAAATAAACAGGGAGAATCCAAGCAGTTCAGTTACCTCCATGCTGTGCCTCGCTGTTAGAAAATGTATCAAAGAATAGATAAAATGAATGCACTTCTTAGAAAATTAGTGTTTTCTTAATACAATTAAATATTATTGTCTGAACGCTTTAATACTACCCAGCTGGCTAATAGAGAAAGAACGGTTATATTAGACAGAAGATTTTTATTAAAGACCGCTTTAGTTTTTCAAACAGCGCAGGTTTTTCTGGCTGGCAGAGTATCAGCTTGCCTAGTGAAAACTCTTTTCCCTGGGAAAGAAGAGACGGGTATAGGATGTACCCAAGAAAGACAATTCCTCTTGGCTGACCTAAGCAGAAGTATTGGCTTGGGTCTCTGAAAGGAGTTCTTTCTTACTGCTGGTAAATTGTTCAGCAGCTATACAGATGGACTGGTCTTTGTCTGTGTTGTTTTCTGGGGTTTGGGGGGCAGCGGGGATTGGTGTTTGGTTTTGGGGGGGTCTTTTCCAAAAAGAAAAAAAAGGGAAGTTGAAATTAGGAGCAAGCTCATAACAGATTTCGGAACCTTAGCAGATGGTAACGAAGAGAGTCATGGTAGATATAGTTAAGAAGGTGATTTTCCACATCTGCAGAATAGGAATGGTGGAAATTAAGATGATATTTCTGAAATAACATTAACTTCCACACCAAAATTAAGGCATAGTTAATTTTTCATATATAAGAAACGGGCTCCTGGTAGGAGGTCTGAATTTTTGTTTGCGTCTTGAACAGCATGAAGCGTGGTGTCAGTTCGTACTAAATAGCAACAGTCAAGTATAATCTTCAGGATGCTACACAGAAACATATACATATACCATGAAGTAGTAGGAATGTGACAGTATCACGTTTTAGAGTTTTCATGTTCCCTTCAAAAACTCTTCAGTTCAGAAACTGTTCCAACTTTCTTTGATGTAAAAGTTTTAGGCAGAAAAATAAGTAGATTGATAAGTCTTTTCTTGCTTGCTTTCATGAAATCTGGGCAGTCAGTAGAAAGGAGAAAAGGAGAAAATGAGAGAAAGGGTGAAAAGAAAGCTCTGAAAACCTGCAGATTTGGAGAGAAAATTTCTTCATCTTGGAGAGGGTCGGAGGAAAGTTTGGAGAGCAACATTATACTAATTCCTCTTTGGAATAATCTATAAAATTGGATAGGCAGATAATTCACATACATAGCACTGTAAGCAAAACTGGCCTGGAGACCACACAACCCAGCAGACTGCAGAGCCTCCAGGAGGCCCAGCTGTTCCCGTCCTTCAGGACACATCCTTGCTCAGTGCTTTGCAGCTTGCTTACAAGCCGAGGTCTTTTTTGTCGCAGTAAACAAAGAGAAATTCAAACCAAGCAGGCAACCCTGCTCACTGTCTATACATAGGGATTTCTGAGAGAGATGAAAAACAATCCCAGTTAGTCTGAAAGCAAAAGGACATTGCTTAAAGACAGTTATTTCCTTCCTTCAATTTGCATTGTCGTTACTTTTACTTGTATATGGATCATTGTTAAATGAGAGAAAGATAAAATAGAAAGCCATGGGGAAAAAACATAATGGACATATTCCCTTCTGGGCATTGATACAAACAGTCAAGCAGCTACTTCAGTTACCTTTTGCGTGATCTGTCCTTGCTCCCATAAGGAAGGCTTGCAATTCCATTTACATTGTCCCCCTCCATAGTGAAACGGTGTTCGAGCACAGCTTTGTGTTTCCAAGTGGCAAGATAGCAACCACATGTTAACAATTTCCTTCTCAAGACCAAGATGCTGCAAGTGAAAAATCATGCCTTGGCTTTTTGCCTGCTTCTGTCTGGCTTAATTAGCTGATCACGCCAACAATCTCAGCTGAAGTGATTCTCAGTAAAAGGGTAGAGGGGAGGTGCTTGAGCAGAACTGGGTGAAGCTTTACACTGAGCTACTACCCCAGCAAGATCCAAGAAGGATCAAGGGCTTTGGTTCAGCACCTTCCTTATCCAGACAGAATTTGAATTTTTGGAGACTTAAAGCAGGATTCTGAATAAAGCCTGATCCCTCCTAAAACTGCCGTAACTGCAGCTACACAAGTTCAGACACTGGTTTTGGGGCATTGTTCAGATCACTGTAGAGAAGGAGAAGCACTGTAAAACTGAGAGCAAATCTTCATCACAGTCTCCCAAAGTACTCTGGATTTAGAATCGCTTAGTAGCAGTCAAAATTATATTGAAGAGGAAGAATCACAAACATTTGCTCCATTGCCTTAGCCTTATTTTTTTCCAGTACCTAGTGTCATCAGCTCAGTCATAAAAGATGATATTTTCCCTACCTCTTTACTACTTGGTGGTGGCACTACACAGCGTGGTAGCCCCACTTCTGTAGTATATTCAGCAGCAAGGAACTCATGTTTCTGTGCTCTGCCTGGAGGACTGTACAAAATAAAGTTCTCCATGGTAATCAGGTCAAAGTGTCCCCATTTCTTAATGCAACCCTGAAAGTGCTGAACAGCAATAAAACAAACACTTAATAGCATTCATGGTTTAAACACACTTAAAACAAAGATACTAAAGTCTTTACAAAAACAAACTGCACTTCTCAACCATCTTGCTGGAATTTTACAGTGTCCATCACAAACATTTTCCAGCTACAGATTATTTTTAGTTCGAGTTTCAACTCAGTAAGCTAAGGCATACAGACTGAAAGTGCATCCAATTAGCATAGTCAGTTTAAACTGATTTTTGTTCACCATTTAAGATATGATGCATAAATCTCCAGTGAAGATATGGTGGTTTATTCACATCCTCCCACAGATGAAGAGAGTCCCATGTGTTTATTTGGTGCAGGGCTGGTTTACTTCAGCAGACGAGTGCATATTAGCAAACTGAAAAGGAATGCAGCAGCCCATCTCCTATAAACACCATTTGGCTATTTAAGCCTACACTGCACTAGGAATAGAATTATATCTCACAAACACCACCAAATGCCAGAGCATATAATTTATTCACTGCACGCTACATTATTTTCAAATCAGATTTTATCTGTCCCGTACTATATAAAGCTGGGGAAGTATTCTCATACACATGGAGCACTTCTGCACTGAGGAATGACACCACTTTGAAATCAGTTTACAGGCTATGCATTGAAGGTCAATCTACAAGGCAGATTCAGATTTTGATTTGGATCTGGCTCCTGGTTCAGTGACTGACCTCAGACGTTTTCCCCAGCATTTGTTTTTCACATTGTCTTTCACTGAGACTCTGCTGGCTCTGCTTTCCTTTGTCCTATATCGTCTTCTGTTGCTGTCCCTCATATCTCCTGCTTGCTTAAACACAGCCCCTGGAATGCTGTCTTCTCCACGCTAAGAACAAGCATCTCCAGTATCTCTCAACATTCATGCAAACATGCTTCATCCAGGTGAAGACCATGCAGCCAGGTCTGTAGTCTGCAAATCTTCCTACAAATGCTGCCTTCTTTTGGCCAAATAAGGACCATAATCGGTTTCAGTGCCTCAACATATAAAGATGATTCGAATATATATATTAAAAAAAAAGAGGTTACGTTTGATGCAGGCAGATAATGAAGCCTTAGGACACAATCCTGTCTAATCAATCTATTTCAAATTGGGAGTTTGCAACATACTTTAGACCATACAGTTTTGCACACAGAGGATATGCGCTGGTCTTTTAAGCCTCCTCCTTTAGTTAAGTTAGGTTTTCACACCGACAGCAGAGCTATTGTGTGCATGACATTTACTGCTGGAAATGGATGCTGTGTCTTGGCAATGAATGGAAAATCTGAGCATTAGCAATGAAAAGATATCTTCAGAGTGTTCCTTGGTCTCTTGTTAGTCATTCAACGTAGAGGAATTTAGCACAGAGGAAACACGCTGGGTGAATGTCAGTGTTCCCAGCTCTGCCTGAAGAAAGAAAAATCCTGCTATAAAACAGAGTATGGGCACTCAGCACGACAGGCTCCAGATTTTCAGTGCACACCAATGAAAACCTTCTTGACAGCAGAGTTCTAGCAACCCAGCTGGGGGTTTTTCGGGAAATGTGCAGTTTTCCATATAGGAAAGTGAATTGGGATGCTTGTTTTCAGGTTGTATGGAAAAATCTAATTGCTCTGACTAATTTGGATTTAGATGCAGCTTTATAGCCTGCAGCAAGAAGACACAGTCAACTAGATGGAAAGTATAGTGTCATCTGAACCAGAAGTTCCCCATTTTTTTATAGCTTCCCTTGAGAATTCTGTCCATGGTCTGTGACTGACTGGATTCCCAGGAAACAACACAAGCTCTTTGTACAGGTACGGCTCTAAGGCTTTGCAGTCACTTACTATTTCACCTGGTTTATATCACTTACTGACTTCACCTGAGTATGCTTTTCTGTCTACCTGGATCAGTGTCCTCAGCTGAGAGAGCAAACTCTTTTCTAGCTGAAGACAATTCCCAGCATGCAACCTTTTAAAAAGTAATTCACAGCCTGGGTCACATCCCAAACGTTTTGTGCATGCCTGGCCACTGTGTGCACAGACTGGCACCGTGAGGGGACCGGAGCCAGCTCCAAGCTCTGCCTGCCACAGACTCCCTCTGGATCTGATGCGTGCACAGGGGTCCACAGCTTTTTCCCTTGCCATGGCTTTGTAGGTAACAATCTGAGGATGTACAGAATAAGCCACAGAAACTATGTAATTTAAAACTAACCTGGGTTACTCACAAAAGCATGTAATACACTGGATTTCAGAGAAGAATTTCTTCTGAAGAATTTTTGGAAGAAATTCTTCCAAAGAATTTGTGTGTCTTTCAAGCCAGAGCCAAAAAAAAAAAAAAAAAAGAAAGAGCTTAGACAAGGCACAAGATGGTTGTTGTAATCTCCCCGCCCTTAGCAATGCCATGAGGATGAGACTCTTCTTACTGATGTGTTGTGTAATGATATTTTGCATATACTTCTTCATGCAATTGGACTGAAATCTGCTGTCTAAAAGAGATGTTGAGCATTTATGCTCTGTATTTTCTCAATTTATTCGTACTGAAAAACAGGGAATATATCCAGCCAGTCAAGGTGACACTCAATGTTGGTCTTTTTTCAGTACCATCCATTACAAATGTTACTTACAGCAGCTGCATTTAACTTCATCCTGGCAACATAGATTAAAAAAGAACCCACATTTCAGTTGTTTACAGATTATAAGAAAAGATAATTATTTGGCTATGGAAAAATGATCTAACAACATATCTAAAACCTGCTTCCTCCAGGGTGTTGGGGGTTGAGAAAGTTTTCTTTTTGTGTTTGCATGTGTTCTTTTCTCCTCTCAAAGGAATTTTTTCCCCATGTTAAGGGACGATTGCTGAGGTACTTAAGAAAAACAAAGGACCTAGCCAGCCACAAGGGAGGGGCCCAATGGTCCTTTTTCTTGGCCTTGGTGGCGTCTTCTCAGGTGGGGGAGCAGAGATATCTCGAGATTTAGAACTGGAAAAAAAAAGAGGTGGGGNGTTATTCCTATTTCTGATATATTTGCCTGAAAGCCCCTCATTTTCAAAATTATAATAGTTCGGGAGGAAGGAGGTTACATTTTTTTTTTTCCATTTCCGGGGTGGGAGGGGGACTCCTGCCTTCCTTAGCAGACACCTGTCCAAACCAGGACACAGGGTTTCAAGAACTCAGGGTAGGAGAGGGAGGGATTTAGTGAAAATTTTTTGCAGTTCTTAAAGAAGAGTAAACTTAAGCAGAAGCAATCAAGGGTTTGACTTTCAGAAATTGTTATTTTCATTTATGTTAAGAAAGAATAAAAGTTTTCTCTCTTTCCTTCATGTCATTATTACACTATATCATTACACATGGCCTTTTTGTTAGACAACATTTTCCTGGTAAAGCATGATGAGGTATAGCTTTGGCTCTTAAATGATATATAATTGTTTAATATTTACATTTTTCACACAGTTTTGCTAAATAAATTCTAGTAGTCTCTGAACAGTGTGTTTGCCACACAGCGCAGTTTTAAAGCATCCACAAAACCAATTCCACACACAAATGTTTCTGTGGGGGAGTTAAAGCTGTAATAATTTGGCACCAGAGCGTGAGGCACTTGGCAAGTTTTTATACTGGACAAGCAAGAAAATGTGGTTATTTGAAAGATGTAATTTAGGATAAATAAAATATTTACACAAGCCCAAATCTAATCAAGATGCTTGCTTCGTGAAGTGTATTTACATGGGTGCTAGTATACTAAAAACACCCACAGAGGACACACATAAACATAAAACGAGACAAATGCATTTACAAATCACGTTACAGGTCAGTGAACAAAAGATGTTGCTCTTGACACATAGTCACTGGTCTATAAAGAGAGATGTGTGTTTAATCTTAACCTGATTTCCAGTGGACAGATGGCATCGTTTTGCAAAGCCTCTGGTATCACAAGGCCTTACATCAACATTGCCACATCTGTAACATAACAACTCCCTAACAGGTAACAGATTCCAGACTTGGTGATTTTTACCCCTAGAACTCCCCAAAAGGATACACAGGAATATTAATGGGAAGCCAGCACTGCTGCCTTTTTGGGTGGTGCACTCCTGTTCACTTTGCTATCCATCAAGTGCGGCATGAATGGGCAATGCCGTGCAGCTCCCCAGGACGCTGCAGAGAGGAGAGAGAGCCATCAAAGAAAATTACATCAGCTGAGCTGCAGAGCATAAATGATAGAGCCAGGAGGGCCCAGTGCACCTTCCTTCATGCCATCATGATGCCATTTGATGGAAACCAGCTGCTCTGGTCATGTTCTTCACACTATACCGAGCCCTGCCACCAGAACATGCAGACAAGACCCAAGTGTCTGATGCTCTTATGCTTTATTTTGTTTTCAGTAATTTCATATACTTAATGTAGATTGACGTTCTTGTCATTAAAACAAAGAATCGCTATCAACAAATCTCTCAGACCTCTGAACGAAATTTAAACTGATTTCCACAAGCTATGTCAGCACTGACAATACAGCATTAAGTCTAGTAAAATAAGACTTTTAAAATGTATCTGCTCATTTCACAAGGAATTACATTTGAATACATCTCTAATGGCACTCCATCTCTAGTTATTCAGAAACTTCCTGTCAAAAATGAATTCTCTTGGCTTGCTTTACCAGAGGAATCGCTGCATACATGCCAAATCAACAAATCACTGGGTAATTCATAATGATGGGTTATCAGGAAACTGATAGAAAGTGTTGCATGCGTAGGAGGACCAGACTAATCTTAGAGAAGTGAGGGATAAATTTTCAACCCACCATTCCTAGATTTGCATTATTAGTGCCCTTATTGATGCCTAGCATCAGTGGGATAACACTTTTTTATGTTGGGGGTTTTTGCTGAAGAAAATAAATCGGGATCAGTTTGGATGTGGCCTTATTCTCAGCTGAGCTAAGTGGATCCTGGGGTGTCCTAACAGATAACCTGTTCCCTGAGCTGCACAGGGTCCTGGGGAGCCTGGCTCCTGGCAGAGTCCCTGGCCCCAAAGCTTCCCCACAGTTGCCTCCCAGACTCATCCTCCAGGGGAAGAGTTGCCCCCTGTGCTGCCTGGATGTCCACTGGAGCGTGGGTGGCCTGGCAGCAGACTGAGCCAGCAGGCAGAGAGCCACATCACGTGTAAAGTCAGCTCTGAGCCAGGCTGCCTCCTCACTTGCTTCCTCGCTGAACTTGAAAGCAAAATGGACATCTTGCTGTGGAAAACCTCAATGCCAGTGCATCAAGCGATCTCCCGCTGGAGAGGCCTGCCAGGAAGCACCTCAGCACTGCTCCTGCCGCCTGGCAGAGCCACTGTGGCATGGAGAGGTGTCCAGCCAAAAGAGGGACAAGCTTTACCCTCAGTGCAGCAGGCTTTTTGATGGGAGTCATACTGCTGCTGGGCCAGGAAACGCCTGGAAACCGTGTTCTTTCCTCCTTAGACTGCACAGCTGCACCTTGTCTTCCAAACTGGTCTGGCTCAAAAAGTGATTGTCACACTAAATTCTCCCAGAAGGAGGAGCGGGTTGTTTTTTTTTTTTTTTTTTTTATCTGTAGTGAGATAGAAAAATACAAACAAAAGAGATTTCACAAAAATACTTTTATGATTATTTTTCTGGAGCACGGACAAAAGCTGTTGTGTTTGGCAATGAATTTGACAGTCACTTGTGTTGTTCAACTCTTTACCTTTAAATAACACTCCTAATTACTCCTGTACTGTTTTATCTGCCTGTTCCATGATGCTTCTGCAGGAAAAATTACCTCATATAGTTGCACCTCCCATATTTGCACACTGTAAAGTTCATCATTAGAAAATAAACAGGAAAAACCACCCCTTTGAATTTTGCACAGCCTAAAGCATTTCTCAAAATAAGAGCATGGAACAAAACCTTTCTGTCATTTTATTTTTTACTTCCAGGGCCAGGTCTGGAGCATTTTTTGTACATGAATCAGCAAGGACCCCCAGTGCAGGAAGTGCAGAAAGGCAGGAGCTGCAGTCTGCTCAGTAATGGTAATTTTCTATAGGTCCAATCTAGAGAAAGCCAGGCAGGAATGCCAAGAAAGGGATGTTGTTTTACATGGACTACATGTCTATTGCTCCAGTAGCTTTCTGGTTTCTTTCCCCTCTTCTACATTTGACATCATTCCTCTTAGTACTGAAAAAAATCAGGCTTAGGATCTAAATCCTGAGACTTCTGTGAAAGTTTTGACACAGACCAGCATATAAGTCTTGTGAAGCCAAATGTGATTTCTCTTCTATGATTCTATGATTTTTATTCTTTGTTCAGTTCTCACCTTTTACTGTGTTCTTCATAAGCAATTATGCAGAAGTGCAGGATTTGTTTTACACCTCAAACCAAATTTCATTCTTAGCTGCCTCAGAAAAGGAACAGACTGCTTGTGCTGAAAGTCGTCTCTTCCTGCTGCCTTTGCATCCCCAGCATCATCAATGGCACATTTATATCCTGAAGCAAAGGGCCCTGCCAGTTCTTCTGTGTCATCTGAGGTGGTGAAAGTCCTTTCTGTTATCCAACTGCCAAAAACCCCAAAGACAGCAAACTCAGGGATCTAAACCAGCTCAAAAGGAACTTAAAAAACCAGGCTCCTGTGGAGAGCTGCTCCTCCTCTGAAGGATTTATGGCTTTCTCTACAGATCACAAAAGTATATAATGGATCAAAAAGATAACCACAACTATAAAGAGAGCAAGTATGTACTCTTACATCCTATTCTAAAATGTCCCACATACAAAACTATTCATTGTAATCCCTACATGAAACATTCACTAGCTTTACACACTGTTGTAGAGACACTAGAACACACTTTGTATATTAGACAATGTTAAAGTTTTCACTTTTAGTCCTATGGCTAGTATTTTATGTGTTTGCATGCTGGGTCTTTTTTAAAATTATTCTGTGCAAGTTGCTGACAAGTGTATATCTGCACAGTGGAAACAAAACATTTGAAATCATGGAGCCATATTCTGCACACACTTACTCTACTGCAAATCCCAAGTAACTGCTGACCTCACTGGATTTAAACTAGATTTATCATGAAGTTCAGAAATTGTCCCATACTTCTGCTGATTAAGCGTCAAAGTCATTTACTTATGACCTTTTCTGAGTACAAAGACATTTTAGACAGTGTTACGTAAGCACCTTGCTAGGTACAGTATGACTTCATTTAAAAAACAGTGATGGCAAAAATTAGTTTCTCCTTCTTCAGTCGTCTTTAGTACTGCTGGAACTAAAAAAAAAATACTTCCTTTTTTTTGGAAGCTCTACAATATTATTTTCACTTCTGATCCTGTTCTATGGCTCCAAGAAACACAAAAAGTACATCTAGAAGCAAATTACTTGGTGACATAGTTAATTCCCTGCAAAATATCATGTGTTTTTTTAATTTAACCTTATTTTCTTCAGCATCCTCTCAAATGTCCCGAAGAATACAGCTTCTAGCACTTATCACAAAACTAGTCTACAGTCTCGCCAGGACCTCAGCATGCTGCCCTGGGGACTGTGAAATAGCAGCCCAGTCCAGGGCAGTAACTCTCTCTCCGTAGTGAAAAAAGTAATGAAGGAATGGAGTAAGACAAACCCCAAACCCTAGACCAAGATCAAGCCCTTTCGATCCACCTGGGACAATACTATCAACACTACCTCAGGAATTTCATTGCTTTGCACTACCCCAAATGTTTTCCCTCTGGAAAGTACTCTCCATAGCCTCTGTCATGGAGCACTGAATCCGCCTAATTGCTTCACCAGGTGATGTTAGACCCATCAAACATTCCTAACAGGATAGACAGCTCATAAAACCTGGCTTATTTTTGCCACCACACCTACACAACTCATCCACAACTGGGAGCAGTTCTGATGTGGAGTTTTGCAGTATCAGTGTAATCGTGCTGGGGTGGTGCATTCAAGCAGAGGTTGCACAGAACAAGGTTTGCAACACGAATATAGAGAGTGGAGACCAGAAAGATCATTGATTCATACACATAAATACATACTGCACATTCTGACTCTCTACTTTTCTTTCTGATCAGTTATTGGTAGCAATTTTTCAATCTGCATGGAACATATTTTGAACACGGGAAGTCCTTTTGGCTACATGGAAAAGGGATTACTCCTTGTGTTACACTTCCATTCATGCTACTGATCAAGTTGGACTCATCAGAATCCCAGAATAATCTGTGTTGGAAGGGACCCTCAAAGACCGTTGAGCCCCACTCCCAGCCCTACACAGCATAAATCACAAGCCCTTTCAGTCTTTTTCCATGGCAAAATAAATTCCTGCTACCACAAGCCCATGTGCATTACATACTGTGTTTTTAACCTTTCACCACAGCATTTACTTTTACCAAGCTATTTAATTTGGTCTTGGCATTTACGCACTGCAGGAAACTATAAGCACATGAAACCTCCCTTTTCACAGATATGATCTCCTAATTAAACACAGAGTTAATTATCTCTGCCTTTATAACTGTGATTACTTTCCTTCTATGTTCAATACAGGGAACTGCTTTGAGTGCTTGCTTATCCCAGTAAAACCACTCTCCCTGAACACTGCCTCTAAGCAGTGGCTCTCCATAAGTTTGAGGAAAGAGGGACTGGTTGTCTCCACAGAAGCTTCTTGGCTCTCTAGCCCTGCAACCCTCCAAATCCAGAAGCTTGGACCAAACAGAATAGGCTGAAGAAAAACGCCTCCTCGCTTGGCTTCACAGTTACTTCTTCAAGTCCCGGCAATGTGAGCCAAAAGTTCCCTGACACACAAGAAGCAAGAAGGGCTTACGAAATATAAGTGGCAGATGGCTCCAGCCAAAACACAAAATACTGCTCAAACATTGGTGGAAGAACTGTATCGCACATGTGACAGGTGTCCTGAATGTGAGTTAAGAAAGACTTGGAACTTGGCCTTTGTGTGTCTCCACTCAAGAGCTGCCCAAGCTCATCTGACAGGACACGTACAATAACACAACCAGCGCAGAACCACAGAATCATTTTGGTTGGAAAAGACATTTAAGATCATCAAGAACCACCGTAAACCTAACATTGCCAAGACCACCACTGGAAATTGATTCCATTTCAATCAGTTATTGCAATTTTTCTGCTTCTTCTTTAAAATCACTTAGCAGTTGATGCCTGATCATAGAGGAACTACAAGCTCAAGCAAATTACTTCATCTATGCAGAGAAGTGTGGATGCTTTTTGTTGGGGTCTGTCTGCAGTGAGTAACTTAGCATGCAGTAGCCAGAGTATGAATTTACAAACTCGTCTGCACAAGGCTTTTGAATGGTCACTGGGAAAGCTGTGCCAGTCACTGTAATATATATTGTATACTAAGGACACCCATAAAGAATATACTTCAAAGTAGCTAATGAACTATATATTCACATCCCAGATAAGTATCCACTTATTTGTTCCATGCATTAATGTACAACCTAAATTAGAAACCATATGAGTTGGTGAAACCCATGTTTCCTTTTGTGCTACAGCCAAAATAAAACCAGAGGCACTAATAGTGGGTTATGGTAGAAACAGGAGAGGAGGGATTTGTTCTCCAGTAATCCACACAAGGACCAGCATTCAGTTCTTCTCCCACCCAGCTTCTCCCTCTGCTCTCCCCCGCACCAAAGCTCACTATTCTGCCCCATGACTCAGGTGTCCAGCCCTGTTCCCTGGTTTGACCACTCATTTCCCTGCTTCTTCAGGGCTTCCTGCAGCCCAGTGATGGCCCCAGCCTGGCCCAGCAGAGCAGCCTGTTTCCTGCATGCCTCCTGACTTTTCACTGAACTGCCCTATGATCATCACAGTTAAACAAATAAAAGAATTTTCCAGTTTAAAGAGTTTAATTATCTTTGATTTAATGCTTGTCAAAAGCTTTTCCTCCTGATGTAACTAATGTGAAATTCCAGGAAATGATCAGTTAAACCCAAGGAGAGTCTGCGTGGACACTTGTGCTGGCTGGACACACAGATAGGGTGTCCAGCAAGGACAGTCCCAGAACACATCGCCATGTTAGAGCATGCTACTGCAAGTTTTCGTGACACTATTTTCTGCCATATTCTAACTCACTATATGCAATTTTCCCCCATCTCCCCAAGCCACAGCCATGGGATCTCACTGGTTGCTGGCCCTGCGGGAGGAGGGCGAGGTGGGTGCCCCACAGTGAGTCACAGAACCCTGTGGAGGTGTTACACTCACTTGGCCTCCAGCCTGGGATATGTGCCTCTCCAGATGCCAGTGCCAGGCCGTGAGTCCTGATACAGGAAGTGTGGCCCTTATGGCGTCTGCTTTGCTTCCCAAGCTTAAAAGCAGGGAATGAAAAGAGAATAAAAGGCCCTCTCCAAAGCAGACTCTTTCTGACACCCCATGTCCGTATAATCTCAGTCTCTTGGCTGGGGCCTGTGGACTAGTGCCAGCAGGAATACCAGCACAGGCTTACTCTTCCTCAGCACCTCCAGCAATACTGCTCACCAGAGATGTGTTTCTTTCACGTGTGTAAGATAATTTCCAAAACAAAGGATTTAAACACACATTACTAATCATATTTGGATTCTGTCCAGAAGAACTAAAAAAAAGGCATTTTAAATAATAAGATAATAATAGCAAAATCATACTATTGTGTTTTAGAAATATTTATTCAAAACTACTCTGAATATTTAGGCAAGTACGAAAAGTTCTATCATTTGGGCATGTATTTTATGGGGTTTTTTTGAGACTAACTCTTAGCTCATATTTTTTTCTGCTCAATTTCCCTAATGAGCCTGGCTGTTTTTTCCCCATTCCCTGCCCCTCTGTGGTTAATCAAATTCTCTTTGTAGCTTCCTCCTTGCTCTACTTGGATGTCCTCTTCTGGGTCATGCCTTCATCTTCTCAGCATCTGCCTTGTTTAGGTGTTTGCTCAGAGGAGAAGCTTTTCTTGCTATGGGACCTCTGAACTGGTGGCCCCCTCCACTCCCCTCCAGCTCTGCCCCTAGGAGCTTTGGAAAACTGAATTAATGAGTGTGGACAGCATCATTTTGAAAGGTGCCAGGCAGTTTACATGAAATGGAAAGATGCACTTTTACAGGATCATGGCCTCTGCAGGAGTAAAGACTCTTGGCCTGAAAACAGAGCTGTTTTACAAGAGTTTTTGTGCTTAACCTTTTATAATGCTCTGTTCTGTAAGTTACAATAAAACCAAATTCTGTTATTTGAAACTAACACCCTCCTCATCACACCAGCTTTGAATTACGTGCTGAAAGCTCCAACTGCAACTACTTGAGTGATGGGATGGGACTGGCTACAAAGTCAGCTGGCAACAGTACGAGGGCTATTTTGGTTGCTGCCAGCAGCTAAATCACAGTAGCCCACTGCCACACTTTTTCAGGAACGTACTGCAGGGCCAGCTATAAAAAAAATGTTATGAAAGAAAAAAGTCTCCAAATAATGCTTACACCCACACTCAAAAAAGGGAAATATTTATAAACAATTCTGCCTATATTTATGTAGTTTCCATGGCCCTCCTTTGTCAGACTCCATCTGTGCTTTGCCTGAGACTGTCTTCCTTACACTGCACTTACTCTCTGCCTGTAACTTTTCAGTGATAAGGGAGGGATTTGGTTCATAATTTTGACTGAGCAAACTGCAAGCAGAAAGAAACATCACTCATCCATGATGACACATTTCACTAACTTATTGCAACATCTGATACCTGAGTGGGGCAAAAAATGCAGAAAATGTCAATGGTGACAGCAAAGACCCTTTTCCAGTCTGTAACATCTTGAGGTGCTGCTGTGTCAGGCAATGTTTCCTGCTGGAACTCGGTTGTGTGTGAGGAGGCTACTGTGTAAAAGGGAGTCAGAAAAGGTCAGCCTATTTCCCTGAATGTCCAGCAGAAGGACAGGGCTGTGTCCCATGAAAATCAGGCCAGTCCTGTGTCCGGGAGGGTTTTGTTTCCTGCCCTTATTCTCGCACATGACGTGCATTTTAGGTACAGGGTAGCTCTCCAAACACCATTTGGACTGATTTGTGCTGCTGTTCCATCGGAAATGGTGACTCTTGTGCAGAGTGTTTCCAGCAGATTAATAGCTGGATGGGAGCAAATGATGGTCCATAAGTAAGGTGAAGTATATTAACTCCAAACAGTCACTAAATCTTTAGGAAATCCCTGACCTCTGTTGGTTATGGCTATAAAAACTGGGGAAAAAAAATCCCAGGCATTTTTTCTCTATGGCATAACCACCACTGGTATGCATAGAATATATATTAGTAAATCCTTTGGCGCTCGCTCTGTACTCTAGTCATCATAATTTGCTATTTTGGGAGAAATACATGCTAATCTGCTGGGAAGAGTGGGGGAAGGACACCATTATTGCTTTGAAAACCACAGTCAGAAATGAAGGCTCAGTTTCTCATTTTCTAAGGTGTTTTTACTTCCCTCTAGCATCGCTTTTTAAATTCTTATTGTTGTTTGGAGCTTTAGGCTCAGATCTTTGGAGCCACTTACTTCACTCCTTCCCCTGTTTAGCTCCTATTATTTTTATCTTGGAGGATTCACCAGAATATGACCGTGGGGTGTCTGTGTGACGTACGTGTGTGTGCAAAGGAGGAAATGAGAGCAGAAATGCGTCATCAGCTTTTGAAAGGGCACAGACAACCAGCAAGCAGCTCTGAATGTAGATGGCGATGGACAAAACTACACCTCTGCTTGAAGAGGGAGCTATGAAAGTGAGAAGCTTAAAATGAAGGTAGCTACTTCCACTTAGCTCTTAGCACTTTACTGAGGTCTTTATTGTGCAACCTTTTCTCCCCCGTGCATTTCATCCATTGTGGGCTCCTCCTACCAATCTACTTTATGGACCTTTTATTGCTTTTAAGAACCTCTCAGAAGACACTTCAGCTTATGTGAGGACTAACAAGATTTCAATGCCCTGTGTCCTTGTCCCTCACGAGACATCACTGCACAAACTGTTCCAAGGAATTCTTTAAGAAGGGACACCATGCTGTTGCCCATAAATCTAAGGGCAGCAAATGGAAAAATTAAAACTATGATGACACTAAGAGATACAAGTTAATTAAATAAGACAGAGGAGTATTTTAACAAATGCTATCCTGCAACACAACTCAGCACTATTTTAAAGATAATACTGTTGTATTTCCATCAGAGTCAGCAGTAGATGCAATAGTTGTTGGATAAGATCCTCTGCCTCCTGGCAGGCTGTTGAGAAGGAGATGCAGGCAAGACCAATGCCTGAAATGACTTGGAGGATGATATTGTTTAGTCCAGCTCCAAGTTAGGTACTGATGCTGCACACTGGAAAATATCTTCTCTTTAAAACTTTGGTAACAACATTTTTGATTAAAGGCAAACACTAGATCTGTATCATTAGAGCAACTTTTGTTACAGGGTCCAGGGAGTGTTGCAAGATTTAACAGATCTGCTCCAGTCATTTATGGATGGAACTGAATTGGAAGACATGCCACTCTTTCTATCCTTTTTTGTTAGGCCTCTTCTCTGTTTGCTCAAGACTATTCACAAGTGCTAAGTTCACTGACAGTGAAACTTGCTTTTTTACAGGTTTTTGCAATAGACTTAGAATCATAGAACCATAGAATAAGCTGAGTTGGAAGTGACCCGTCAGGATCATCAAATCCAACTCCTGGCCCTGCACAGGACACCCCAAGAGTCACACCATGTGCCTGAGAGCATTGTCCAAACACTTCTTGAACTCTGGCAGGCTGGTGCTGTGACCACTTCCCTGTTCCAGTGCCCATTAGTCCATGCATTGCCAGGGGCTTGTAAATCACAGGCTGAAAATTGTTACTCTCTCCCTCTGTAGAGACCTTGCATAAGCCAAGAGCACCTCCACTGCACAATCCCTCACGGTTTCCTTAAACAATTTCTGTCCTCTGTGATCAAGCTGCCTTTGCGCAAAAGATGACCCACATCAGCCACAGCACTGCCTTGTTACTATCCGTGTGATTCTCATTTCTCCACTGCCACTGTTTTTGCCAAGCTTTCTACTCAGTAATCAGCACTTCAACTCACCAGTCTGCAGAAGCTCTTGCCTTTACTCTTCAAACCTCTGTTCTCTCCCTTTGCAAAACAAATCTTGTTGTGACCCTTTCTGCTATTATAACTCCATTAATGAGTTTCTCCAGGAAGCTAGGAAGATGCTGAGAGCTGTAAGACATCCTATCTACTGCCAGTTACCACCTTGAACCAATTGCTTAGCCTGTGTTGTTTGTCAAGACCCCTGATCTTACCACACCTGAGAAGTTTTTGGGAGCCAGCCTCACCTGCCTCCACTGATTCCACAGCAGTGCTTTGTAAGCCCCATAGTGCTTTACTAAGGCAGACCTAATAGCTCGCAGCGGTTGGACAAGGACCTGATTTCACTGACCAGCCTTCTCTGGTGACTCGTGCAGCTTAGCAGCTCACCTTTCTTAGGCACCAACAGCAGAACTGACTTTCCTCATTCTTTAAGAATATTTTTTTTTCTTTCTGCATATTATATAGTGCATGTAATTTCCTGAACAGACCAACTCCTCTTCCTCTGTATTATTTTGCTCAGAGCCATCCACTCCTTGGACCTTTTGTTTTCACTGATTTCTGGATGGCACTCTAAACTTTCTCTGCTACAATGCAATCCTCATCATCATCATTCTTCTTGTAGACTTCTGTATTTTGAACATTACCTTGTCTTTAGAGTGTCTTTTCCTGAGATCATAAGATGCTCAGCTCAGAGTCTGCCATGTA
>VYZQ01000826.1:40964-59018 GCA_013400655.1 Mystacornis crossleyi
AGCCATCCCTCAGCGCTTTCTCTCTCCCATTTCACTGGGGATTTGTGGGGCTTAGTTGCTGGCTGGGGTTAAACCACATCAAATATATTCACTTGACTTTCCAAACATACCTATCTGTATATAATGAACGGCCATTATTTCTATGTATGGCCAAGGAAGACCATCAAACTGAAATGTAAGTCACTTCTAAAGAGAATCCCACATTGGTGAACTCCTTTCATCATCTGGTTTAACGGCCAGATGACAAAAAGCCCGTACCTAACAGCTGTGAAAGCCACATTTATTGCTTAATGAATCCCCTGAGTCTGAGGACCTTCTCTGTAAACAAATTTACTAGCAGTATTATAAGTAAAACTGTGCCATTTGGGAATTCTTATTCTACACTGACAAAAATTTGATCAGAAAAGGGCTGTGAAACAACTTACCAGAGATTATTTAGCAGGGCAGTGATAAGAACAACTGTGACAGGAATCAGGTCTGCTGGTCCCTTTCCTTCTCTGTTTTCTAGAGCACATGAATAGAAAGATTTATTACCAAAGGTATTTGCTTGCAGAGCAATTATTAGTGCTGACTCCTTTAGAAAATCTATCAGCTGCTTAAACTGTACCAACTCTGTGCTATCAAAAACAGTTACATTTCTACGGCACAAAATGAAAAGCTAATTCTCTCTGGAGGCTCTGGTAGCAATCACCCAGTTCTGCTCTCAAAGTCTATGTTGTTACTCTCTGGTGTGAAAGGGCTCTGCAGGACACTGTCTGCTGTCCCAGGGATTTCAGGGTGGGAAGCTGCTGGGACAGCCACAGGTCTCTCCTCTCGTACAGATGAGAATCACATTAAACTTGCTGCAATCAAAGACATGCTTCAAATCAGAATTTAGCTTTTGCAGTAAATTGGGCTGATGTGTGGGGCAGTGGAGTGGTTTAACCTAATCATTGTAAGCAGAAACTTGGTTGCAATCACACATAACCCAAACAGAAAAACAGAAAGGAAGAGAGAGAGGAAGAAAGAGAAAAGAAGGAAGGAAGGAGACATACATCAAAGAAAAGTGGTCATCAAAACACCCATATTTGAAAGTAGGAAACACTGGAGCCAGACAAGAAAGTAACCAAAAAGATAAACCAGAAACCAAATCCTCTGCTTGTAAAGAAGGGCAAAAATATCAATATTGAACTTGTGTGTCTGTGTCTTCAAGCTGCTAGGCTCTGCCCAGGAGGAGCTGATGGCCCCACTGCAGAGCATGGGATGGCAGCAGTGCAGCACAGCTGGCAGGAATACCTGGCTGTGCCAGACCCAGCAAAGGCCCCAACAGCCTCCCTCCTACCTCCTCCTGCAGCTCTGTGCTCCATTTCCAGTTAAATACGAAGTGAGGGATTTCACTGAAACTATTGCAACTAATTACAAACATGAAGATAGCGGGATTTTCCGTGAACAGCCTGGAAGGACCAAAGCAACATTTGTTTTATTTAATTTAAAAAGCTGTTATTTTTCTCAGTTCCAAGAAAACTAAAGTGATGGCAAGGAATGTGATGTGCAGATTGCCTGAACTGGCGTCAATTATTTTTTAATAATTGAAAATTAAACTAGGTTTTAAATAGGCATTATAAATTCTTGTCTGGGTTGTCCAAACACGGTGTAACAAGACAACAGATACTGAATTATAATTACAAGGATATATAATTATATCAATTTTAGAGACTTTAAGAAGGATATAGTGGCTGTTCAATACAGAATTTGTTCAATTTACAGCACAACAGCACAATAACCAAAACAATAAATTAAAAAAATATGTAAAATAGCGGTTTTCATCCTAAATTATTTTGTTTATTGCTTTTCATTTTTAACTACCTTGGAGGGCCTGTTTCCAAGTTTCCATGCACTGCTGTCATGATTTAACCCCAGCCATCAACTAAAGATTTATTTTTCTACCAGTTTTACAAATCTGATGGTCTTTGGTCATGACTACCAGGAAAAAGGCATTGTTAGGTCTCTGGATGCTGATAACTGGGGCCTAGGAAGCTTTAGGCAGCACAGCTTGTGTGGATCCATTCTGCTCCGTAGCACTTCCATGGTCACAGAACTTTGCTGAGTACATGGATGCCTGGTATTTAGAAAATTGATCCCATTTTAATTGAAGTAATAGCTTTCCTTTTAATGGCATTAGATTATTGTATTTTGGGGAGACCAACAGCAGTCTGCATCTGGTTCCACAAAAGTCAGTGTCAGTATTTAATATCAGGTATATGAAACACACTGGTCAGACTTAAGTAATTCTTAAACACCTCATTATAGTAAAATTGAATTAAGATCAGAGCAAATGAGACAATCAAGAGACTCAGTTTTCAGTGCTTTATCTTCTTCAGACACTGAGAAAATGAAAAGAGAATAAGGCACTGTAACTGCTCCCAAGAACTGCACCCTCTGACAGTGCCTTTCTTCAGTTGTATGCAAAAACAATCCATCAGACAATCTGAAGGCCGATCTCCTCGGTGAGCCTGGCATCAGCTGGCAGCCACCAAGGACCATGCTAGAGACCCTGTTTCATACATGGATCTGTGGTTAAAGTAAGAGTAAACACTTGGTGGTCCTCCATGGCAAGTTTGGGATGGTTTTTTGCCTATGAATTGCTTTTGTGATACATCTGCTAATTCCCTTCTGAACTCCTGGAGAATGCCTCCACAGATTTTGTTCTCTGTAGAAGGATTAAAAAAGGACCCATCTAGGTTTCTCTAGATTTCTTCCTATACCCCACTTTATCAGTAATGTCACACAAGCCACGATTCAAAGTGCTTTGGCAACAGCTGATAAATCCAGGTAGATATTCTGCAAAGACTTCTGTTGTATATGGGCAATATAAGTAAGAGGAAAAAAAGAGGGAAGGAGAAAACAACCTTCTTCCCTCCCTCCACCAATCAAATATCACTGCTGGTCACCCTTAAGACCCGGAGAAAAATCTGCAATGAACTGGGCATTTTGTGGAATGGGACATGATCTACAATGAGGAAGAAATGTCCATTGTCTTCTGGAGTGCCAAGATGCCAGAGGCACTCTGTGTGACAGATTAAGGTGCTAATTTTCTCCAACAAACCCCTCTGCAACTACTGAAAAGCCCTGCAGAGGCCAGATTAACATCTAGGAATTCTGCAAACTTTCTGGTCATTTTTGGTCTAGCACATATTTAACAAAATACAGAGCCTTCTGAATTCCTCATTGAAGGGTACAAGGGAATTTTCAGAAGATGAATAGGAAATCCTGCTATGTAACAGATACAATACTGAAAGTAGTCCAGCATTAAATTGCATCTGAAAAAAAAATTGATAAATTTCTACAAGCAGACAGAAAGTGGAAAAGAAACACATCTTTTTTTCTTTTTAAAAATCCTCTAGCTGCTGACCTTGCGTTTCACTGAAGATGTGTGAAAGACAAGAGAAGAAACTTCATTTAAACAAATATAAAGCTGATTTGCAGTACATTTGTTGACAGCCCTGTAACACTGTCTGGCAAACAGATACCAATCTGGCTAAGAAATCTGTTCGATTAGCATGGAAAGATGGCTACAGATGGAAGTGGCTGTGTGGAGGAGCCCAGCCAGCCAGTGACAGGGTTGCTTTCCTCAGGAGGTCCAAAGCTGGAAACAAAACGATGGGGCAAAAATTTTATTTTGCATCAAAGCATGTCAGGATTGTCAGCCATCTGCACCCCACTATTCTCTTGAGAGACAGCAACCTTTGACATGCCAGCTTTTGCTAAAAGAAGAGGAGTGGCTAATTGGATTCCTAATCCATTAATACTAATCTTTTCACTGAAGTGACAGCAAATGTGATTTGTCATCTTTGCTTCCCCTGCTGCTTTATGTGGCTCTGTAAAACTGGAGCACGGAGTGCGTTGCTGCTGCTCACGCTTCACCGGTGTGATCTCCAAAGCCTGTCCATAACCTGAACTAATGACCTAAGAGATGCTGCAGAAGTCTCTGGCCAAATTCAGCCACAAAGGGACAGGATTTACTTAGGTAAATCCATGCTCTGGTGCTTTGGAAGAAGTAATGTGTATTTACATGGCAGGTGAATTTGGTGTACAGTTTTAAAATTCCTTTCCGAGTATTATTTATTACAATCCACAGAAATAAAAAGTGGTTTGTTTGCATTTTTTCCTATGTAAGGATGAGCAGGTTTTATAAATGAGGTTGTATAATTAGACTTTGTTCCTCGCATGAAAAGATGAAAATTATGCAAAGTATATTGCAGCTTTACTCCTTAATGACTCAATCACATATTGGTAATTATATTATGAAGCTGCATTTTGTTCATTTTAGTGGGACAGAGGAAGAAGGGGTACATTGGAAGCATCCATGAGCCCAGATTATTCAAGGCATGTGCACATAGGTCATCTGAACCCCTCAAAATTACTCCCATTCTGCTCTTTCATTCCCTTCCATAACTCATCAGCCAATCAGTTTGCCCTCAGTTCTCATTCCTAAGCATAGGAAAAGGGTTGGAGGAGAGAAAAAGTGCTGTAATAGTTCAAGATCTACAGGTAAAATGCACAAAACTGAGCTGAATATTTTAAAATCCCATACATTTAGAGAACTCCCAGATGTTCTGGGAAACATATATGAACTGAAACATACATGTTGAAGCAAAACTTTCCAGCATTCGGTTGAATGTCTAAGGGTGTATGGATTTAAGAATGGATTTTTAGGAGGACGTATCACTAACAGCTGTCACATTTGGGGAGCTTGCAGTGTGAAAATTCTTTTATGCAGACCATTATGGTGCTGGCTTTCCTGAAACAAGTAGAAAAGTGTGAACAAGTGAAGGGAGAATACGAACAGAAAGGAAAGAAAGGAGATGAGGGGACTCAAGCCACCACAAGAAGCCGTATGCCAGTGATGCAAATAAATGCTGCTGTTCACATCCATCGGGGGAAGCGGAGGCAGAAGCACTGGCTCATGGTCTTGGAGCATGGCTAGATGGGCCTGGATGTAACAGACCTGCAGCTGTCTGCAGTGTCTCCTCTGTGGTTTCCCCTGTGGTTATGACCTGAGTTGTAACCGGTGACAGAACTATGAGGATATCTCTAACCAGGCCAAGAATTGAGGTTACTCGGACAAGCCTGCAATAAGGTGAGGACAGCAGCAAAGTCAGCTGGATGGAATTAGACTACAAGAAAAGCTTGGTTTCCCGTCTTGGAGCAAAAATGATAACTTCTACACAACCAGCCCCCACTCTCATGTTTTTGTAAGCAAACTGAAGTCCTCAAACTGCAGTCTCTGCAGCAGTTTAGGGGATTTCCTGGTAGAAAGTTGAAAAGTAGGTATCCTTATCAGAAGCTAGGAATGTGCTACCTGCACATCCACGAACAAGTGTTTTAGGACTTTTAGAAATGACACATGCTCCAACACTACACTTCCTGAGCTGGAAGAGCAGAGAGAGTGGCACTGGAGACTCTCAGAAATGCTGCAGCCTGGGCTACCCTCAGACTGGATTCTCTTAGCATCCACACGAAGGAAGCTGGGTCTCACTGTCCTGAGTGACTGACACAGGACCAGCTCTCTGAACCAGGTCTAGGGTTGTGATAGGAATAAAGGATGGGCCATACCAGGGTTATGTCCTGCCAGTCTAGAAGCGGCTGTGATGTTCTGTGACTTTGGCAAGGTACATCATGGGGACTTTCCTTCTTTAAAATACATAGCAATGCTAAGAAGGGAAGACTTAGTCAATCTGGAATGGAGCTCCCACTTTTGGTGGGAGCAGGAAGAGTGTCCACAAACATGTGTATGGACTAGAGTCTCTTTCTGTCCTGACATCTAAACTAGTTTTGAAGGTTTAGGGGGTCATTTTAGTTGTCTGGGGAAACCAGCACTGTGTTTGTACTCCAAGTTTGAGTCCCATGGTGGTGATAGAGCTGGTTTTAAGCTATATAAAATTTCATGCTGTTAGCAGGACAGCTGTGGAAATGCAGAAACCAACGTGTGCTGCAACATTTACCTGAGGAGCTCATAAAATTGTCAAGCTGTTAGTTTTAAGATGGCTTTGGCATGCCTACATTAACTACAATAACAATATATTTTGTCCTGCTTATTCACCTTTTGATAGTATCCTGCTTGTTTACACAGAACATAGTAAGTCCTTCTGCCCTTTACCTCAGGAGTCAGAGTAATATTAGACATTTTCATCAGCCAGCATTGGATACCCCAGCACATATTTAAACTGTGCTGCAAGCCTGGGATATTCAGTTACTGAAAAGAGCTTGATTGCTTTTTATGCTTGTCTCTTATGTCCACTAGTCTCAGTTACAATTTAGCTATTTCCCCAGCTGCACAATGCTAATGACTTTGAAAGGCAGTTAAGTGGAAGATAAATTTCAATTAGTAGGTAAAAACCTTAAGGTAGGCTGTGGTAGGGCATTTCTTTTTTTAGTTTGAACTGTTCATACAAATTACTATTTATAACTGTGCAGTGTACAGTGAAGATGAAAGAACACCCTCCTCCCTCAGTTTCTAGCCACCCCCGTACCGAAAATCAATTATCTCCCACACCTTACCAGGGCATTAGTATAGAGTTGAGGGGAAAAAAAAATATATGAATCACAGAATCATTAACGTTGGAAAAGACCTCCAAGATCATCGAGTCCAAGCTTTGACAGAACACCACCATACCAACTAAACCGTAGCACTAAGTGCCACATCCAGTCGTTTCTTGAGCAGGAAGGATGAAAATACATTCTTCCATAATGCATTGCTGCCGTTCCTAACTGGGCTGCCAAGTTCTAGTTGGGCTTCCAGCTCTAAATGCTTGAGAAGGTTAGCAGAATGAGTGCTAGCTATTATATGTAATGGGTACAGTTTCATGTGATCATCACTGAAAAAAAAAGTTAAAAATCCGGTATGAGGTTTTAGCCACAGAAATTCCATTGGACAGGCACAAGATATTGCTACTCTCCAATGGGAGAAAACTGCTGACGTGCACTGTGCAGCTCTAGGCAGACCCTAATTCACAGCAGTATCAGAATAACTTTAGGATTATACCTCTGACTGCTCACGCTTCAGAACACAGTCCAGACTCTAATTCTGGGGATGGAGGGAACTTCTAGAGATTATTTCATTACAGATCAGAGTGAGTTTTGCCTTTGATGTTGGCTAACGTCCTTTTATTTTTACAATCTTGTTTTCCTCATGCTGGCCACAGTGCTGAGAAGTGAACACAAGTATGATAACTGACTCCTGTTTTCTGGTTTAAAACCAAAGCCAGAAATTAGCATATAGGTCAAGAGGAGGTGAGGCAGACAAAAGCATTTGCAAAGAGAGGCCAAAGTGGATGAAAGGACATATACAAATTCCACCATGCTGGAGTGCAGCCTGTGCTGTACTTCAGGAAGTAACTCCAGGAAGGACTCCATGGAGAAAAACCTTCAGTGTGCTGAAGAGGGTGAATTCACAGAGTTACTCTTTCTTTAGCTCCTGTCAGATAAATGAGTAGCAGGGAATGTAGGAAACTGTATTTGCATGAAGGATTCTATATCCTGGCCCATGGAGTGATCAGATAAGTAACAGGAGCTCTAAAAAAAGCATATTCTTAGAAACTGCGTCATCTGAACAGATGCAGTGCTGTTAAAGTTCACTGGATAAACTAGGTGTTATTTTCTACAGCATCTTTTTAAATACAGTAACAAGAAGTCAGCAGGTTCATGGGTGTGTACACACTGGAATGTTTGCTGCACATTAATATCTCCACAGCACAAGGTTCCAGCTACGTCGGCCAAAACAAACATAAAGCAGTTTTTGGTTTCAATCCCACACATCACCTCTGGGAATTACGTTGAAACTTCCTGTTTTCCCCACTACCTGCCATGCATTTCACAGCCTACAAATGGGAGCTAGTGAGGAGCTTTCAGAGATCATACTTGGAAGGAAACCAAAGAGCAAGAAAACTGCTTCGGACTAATGCAAATGGCTGAAAAAACTGCCTGTGAAATATGGCAGGAAACGGGGCTTAGGAAAAGGACACCATTCGTCCAGGATTCCTTTTCAAAGTGATTGTACCAAAGCATCAAGGTCCTTGCACTGAACTTCAACACAGATCTGCACCCCAGCAGCCTCCTGGCTCTTCTCCACCATACCCTGTGCCTGCAGGCCCTGGGAGGAACAGCAGTGTTGTCCCTGCCCTGTGATTTTAAAGGAAGGTGGAAACAAACATCTGTTTTACTGGACAGTGATACTTCTCCATATACAGATACCTTGATTGGGCTGCAGCTGCTGCATGTTGTCTGTTACTTTCCTTGCCTCTGCATCAGCACAGGAGAAGGAGAGCCTGAAATTCTGGGGTGGCCACTTATCATAGAAACATAGAATGGCCGAGGTTGGAAGGGACCTTGAAGATCATCCAATTCTAACCCTCGTGTTGTGGGCACGGACACCTTTCACTTGACCACCTTGCTCAGAGCTCCATTCAGCCTGGCCTTGAGTACTTACACAGATGAGGCATCCACAGCTTTTCTAAGCAACCTGCGCCAGTGCCTCACGGCCCTCACAGTAAAGATTTTTCCCCTAATATCTGATCTAAACCTGCCGTCTTTCACTCTGAAGCTATTCCCCGTTGTTTTGTTACTACATGGTCTTGTAAATCCTCTTTTTCCTTTTGACAATTACCATACTGATTTTCTAAACAGTAGATTTCCACTTTATTAAAAAAGCAAATAATGCTCAACAAAACCTTGGTAAACAGTGGGCTGCTTTTTCACATCCATTCAGTCAGTAATGAGGGACAGTAAAGTCTCAAACAATTTAGTGTTTCTTCACGTACTAAACTTCAAATTGACTGAGCTTCAGAGGCTGCTACTTTGCTGTGTGATATTTAAGTCCTGATGTCTGAGAAACAAGCAAAACCTTGTGCACAGCCTGGTGAGTACAGCCATACAACCAGCCTAAAAGTTGAACCACTTTTTGTATCATAGAATCATAGAACACAGTGAGTTGGAAGTGACCCATCAGGATCATCAAATCCAACTCCTGGCCTTGCACAGGACACCCCAAGAGTCACGTCATGTGCGTGAGAGCGTTGTTCAAACACTTCTTGAACTCCATTACACTTGGTGCTGTGACCACTTCCCTGGGGAACCTGTTCCAATGCTCAACCACCCTCTGGGTGAAGAATCTTGTTCTAATATTGAATCAAAACCTCTTTATTTCCTTACTTTAAACAAGGGAAAACAGATTTTTAGCCATTTATTAGTAGCAGTGAAAAATTTCACATGCTCACAAACATTTTAAGGCAGCTTTGGCCCAAAAAAATGATCATCACCATCTTTCCCTGTAGGATATAAACCTCATGAGTATTTTTAAATCTGCTCCACTTTTTTGGTCCCCAATTCAGAAAAAAATTAGGACATTCATTTATGACCTATTTTCTATTATTAGGAACCAATCAGTTTGCAGTAGTAACAGATAATAGAGTCCAATGCTTTACCAACAGGAAAGGTAACATATTGACATTCTTTGCAATAAAAACACGTCTACAGAAAACTTTTTACACCTTCTGGGAAGCAGATGGTCATTATGCCATTACAAACAAACAAATATCAGGTAGAATTTTTTTTCCTTTTTTTCTGCACATCAGGTTTTTTATTTGTGGTGCAAACCTTCTTTCAATCACAAGAGCATTTATATTTCTACGGTGGGTTGAACCTGTCTGGGTGCTGAGTGCACACAAAGCTGCTCTGTTTTGCCTGGGATGGCTACTGGTGAGTGATCTGTCCCTGTCCTTATCCCGCCCCACGAGCCTTTCTTTATGTTGGTCTTGGGCATGTTCAGTGTCTGCTGGAGCCCCATGTCCAGTCCGTTGTTTGTGACCTTATGAACCTCTCATCTGCTTCTTTCCAGAGAAGTACTTCCAGTTCATTTGCTTCCTGCTGCAGCAGGACTCTCTCCTGGCCTAAGCAGATCCATTTTGGGGTCCTCCCCATTGTGGTCCTCCCACAACACGTCAGCCTCTGTCTCTGCCTGTTGGAGCAAGCACTTGCACTGAGACCTCTCACTACCACCTCAGGACATCTTGTTGACATCTTGCAACTATTTCTCCTCTCGCAGGTTTCCATTTTTCTGCAGCATCTACTCATTCTGTAATGGCCTTGTTCAGCTCACTGACACACAAAACCTGGGCTAGATTTGCCTTTGCTTTCTGTCCCTGACCTTCCAGGTCCCTTCACTCTGTCCCTGCATACCTGCAAGCAGTTACAGCAAGAAAAGAAGGGGTACAGAAATTCTGGCCTTATTTTCTTCAGTCTCTCCCAGCACGTCTGCTAAAAGCTGTCCTTCTCTTTGGCACTCGTATAAACCACTTTGGAAGTGGTGCCTTTGTTGGGGATCCAGTTGGCTGCCCTTCCCCAGGAGGAAGGGATGTGTGCCAAGGAGCGTGGCCAGGCAAGGCTGAAAACCTCCCTCTGAAACCTCTTTTATCATTGCTGAGGACTCCAACAAGGGACACAGCCATGTGACCGGCAGCCCTGAATGCCGGAGCATTGCAGGAGGTGGAGAATGCTCTGCCAGAGGGCTACTCACACATCTCTCTCCCAGGGAGTAAACCACCAGGCCAATGGGGGTTACGTGATTCATGCCCTGCTAGTATGTTTCCAAAATCCACCATCTTTGCTCTCCTGAGGCATAAAATAAAACATTATTCACAATAACACTGGTATAACAATTTTTAAAACCCTCCCCTTAAGGGGAACCTTTAAGGTTGTGAAGGGAAAATAACGCTGAATGTTAACAGAGACATGTTTCACAACCCTGAAATCTCCATATTGTAACCCACGGAGCCTCTGATGTGAGTACCTTTCTCTCTGCAGCACCTTAGCTAGTAGAGGTATTTTTCTTCACTACCAGACAAGTGAGTAGTTAACAATGTTTTACCAATGTTTTACTAATACAAACTCTTTAACAGGTTTCCCTGATTTTTGGTAAAGCTACCGAACAAGGACAAACCAACTGATTCCTGGCAGGTCTGTCTGCAACAAATGGTGGAGGCAGCACTATTGTCTGCAGACTTGCTGTTCCTATGTGGGGAGTCTCTTCACCAGCCTGACTGAATTACAGCAGAGTGCTACCAAGGAATTTACAGTTACAATACACACACACGCACCAAAAAAAAAAAAAAAAAATGNCACACACGCACAAAAAAAAAAAAAAAAGTGACTTTTTGAAGATTACCAGCAGGCTAAGTCCACACCACAGGCATTGCTGTGATTGTATATTTTGCAGATGCATCTAACCTAGGATTATAAGTTGCCAGCAGCCTAGGAACAGGATGACAGATGTGCAGAGCCCCACAGTGATGCTATTCTGCAAAATCAGTGGCAGCACTAAGAATAAAACTCTAAGGCTACATCTCTAGTAGTAAATAAAACATTAATAAAATAGACACTTTTCCATAACCCGAAGCAACGCAGCATGGCCTGGCACACTTACACAAATCTAAACTGTTCACTTTTGCCTCCAGACATGATGTTCATATCTGAACCACCCATTAGGAAAGGTCTGAGGCATCCAATCCTTTTTGTTTCCAGCGATACTGCTAGCTGGCATGGACCAAATCTGTGCCATGGAGCATTGTAACAATTAAACAAGACACATGATTGCAGACCAGTGTCCTGTTCCTGTTCTACTTTCTAGGATAGAGACATAGCCTATGGGTAGTCTGTGGCCTTCTAAAGCCTTTTAAAAGGCTTTCTGGAGCTCTCTCATATTTTATCAGTTTTAGTTGCTTACCCCAATGGGTCCTCAGACCTTGCCTGAGAAAAAAATCAGTGCTTTCCATCTCACTCATAGAGAGATGAAGAGCTTGTTTCACTTGGAAACATTGAGCCATGAACAATTCTTAGAGCATCGCACATTAACCATGTCAAATAACCAAGGAGGAACCTGGGTTAGAAAACAGAACTAACAATCACGGCTGCCTAGCCTGTGAGAGGATTTTGAAATGAGAAGGAACTAGAAGAGGCACATGGGATAATTTTGGGGAACAGTGCCCAGTGCACTGGATCCTGGGGTTAGGATGTTAACATATTTATAACAGCATAGACTTGTTATAATGATGAGCTCCAGCAGAGACATCCCCTCATTCACCTATTCCTTCCAGGGATATTACAGGTGCATCCCCAGCTGGCTTTGCTAAAGCCAGCCGTGTTTCACAAGGGTCATCTTCCCTTCTGTGATATGAGGTGATGCTGCTTGTTGGAAAAACATATCAAAGTTGTTGTGCATGTGGTTGGGTTGGTTTTTTTAGTCACCATTTTGCATATTCCTATAAGCTCTAAAAAGTTATATAGAAACCAAGTAGAAAAACCTGAAATATTTCTGAACTTTCTGTTTTCCATATTTCTCTAGACCACAAATAAGTATGGATAAGATACAATTCTCTCATTCTCCTGGCGTTATTGCTAACACACACATTGCAGGCTAGATTCAAAGCTTGCTGAATTCAAGAAGAGCCTTTAACACCAAGAAAATGGCCTCAGCTTCCTGACTAATGTGCCCATTTTGAAAACCTCAGCATCTATGAAGCTGTGGGTTTCTTAGACTTACTGCTTAAAACCAGCGAGAACAATAATAGAAAGACTATGTGCTTAATTGCATTTATTAAGGGTCAGTTCAGTTTTGAATCTACCTTTTGAATTCTGTTGGAAAAAGAAATGTACAGTTCTATTAGGATTTGATGATACCAGTGCTGATGCCACAGGCACAGCCCATATCCCCTCAGGAAGGGCAGGAGCTTCTCCGCTGAAAGGCCTGATGCGCATTAGTGCGATGGTTTGTGGGTTGCTGAAAGGTTTTAAATTACACATTTCCAGAGTAAGAGGGTATGCATGGGGAAAGAAAAATGGAAATAAGAAAAAAATAAATCAGAAAATACTCCATCTGTAGGTGCTTGGGGTTGGAGAGCAGGCCAGGGCTGCCCGCAGAGGCCCGGTGGCTTTTGGAGACACAGGGATCCCATTCCAGCTGTGCCATGCGTGGGGTGAGTGCGGAGCCCGCGTTTGTTACAGGCTGAGGTCACGCCCTGGGAATGTAAGAGAAGAGGAGCCAGAACAAAAACAGGGTCTCTTCTGAGTGTTTCTCACTGAGAACCCATGCTTAGAGGGCAGGCTTATTGGAGTGTGTATTTCAGATACAGCAAGCTGGAAAATTGCAGTACTGGAGGTTACACAGCTGCAAATTAGGTAAGAACCAGGGACAAAGGTCTAAACTGATGAAAAAGAGGAACAATGAGAAAATGGTTGCCTAATAAAGTGAGCATTTACCTTTTAAACACTGATCTTAGACTGATTGGATGGTGGAAGCTGCAGAGAGGGAAAAGGTACAGAGAAAAATGATCTTGAGAACATCTTGATTTTTAAGAAAGAATATTCCTTTGGGTAGGCATGACGTAAGACAGAGTGAAATTAGCCCTGCTGAAAAGCACTTGAAGAGGGAATTCAGCTGTGGTTTGAGAGCACAAGGACTTCCAAGAATTAATCTGATCTCCCAGCTCTGCCTGGCACCACATCAGAAGGAGAGGAGCAGGGAGGTGAGCAGGCTTTGAGCTGAAGGTATCAGATGGAAGTTTTGCTTCTGCATTCTCTGTGAGACAGGCTGACTTGGGAAAGCACCATATTTGAAAGAAATAGTTTGTGACACAACTTTAACACATTTAAAATGCACAAAAAATCAGAACCTAACTGTTTAGTAATTATTCTTTGCAGTGTGACAAATAATGTTTCAATATTTGCATGCCTAGTCATCAGTAAACATCTTGAAAAATCAGCCTAAAGCACTAATTTTACACCTAAATTAGTGGCTTGCTTTTGAGATATCCAAGGTGCCCAGCCATCATCCTGACTCCAGAGGAAGCTCTTGGAAGCAAATCAAAAAGGGTAGGGGAAGAGAGGAACAAAACAGATTGCTGGAGGTAGATCCTGCTTCCTGATTATTTGGGTCCAACACAGTCACCATGCAATCAGGAGTTGGTGATGGGAAGCTCCAAATTGCACAAACTGCTTCCAGCTCTCCTTTTTTTTTTTTTTTTTTTTTTTTTTTTTTTTTTTTGTAGAGCAGAGTATGCGGAAATCAAGCAGCCGGCAGCAAATCAAACATTTACTGCCTCCCTGTCTGCAAAATGAACACTGACACACTCTCCTGCATCTGGGAGCTGCCTCAGCATGAGCAGAGCTGTGAAGGAGTGCATCATGGCATTAATTCTTCGGCAGAACAAGGAGTTACATCAAGGGCACTGCCACACTGCTTCCAAAGGACGTTCATCGCCCCAACTGTCCGGACCCCTTGTGCACAGAGAGCAGCTGCTAAAGGACAGCACAGCCAGTCCTCAGGAGCTTGCTCCCGTTATGTCTCACCCGAGAAAAAGAAGAAGAAACCCCATCAGACTGGATATTTTAGTGGTATGACGTGACCAGGAGCAAAATGCCATATGTCTTCTGTCTTCATTGCGATAAAAGTTGAGGGCAGCAGACATGTCTTTTTACAAGTTCCTGATGCTCAAAAGCCTTGGGAAATACAAGAAAATTAAAATGAAGCCAAAAGAGAGAGCTAAGCGTGGTTTTCTGTCCACACTTCACTTACTCAGAATTTCTGTCACTGGGCCAGTGAGGGCTGGGATCTGCTTCTCCACAGAGACAAAGGTTTAAGTGCTGTGAAGAAGATACTGATTATTTTTTTCACGTTAACTGAAACAAAGCATATTTACTAGAGGACATTTGTGAGGGCAATAGCATATGAATGGCACTTTCACACCTCAAATCAGATTAATACCTGTTAGATTAGTAGTTAAACAGTATCAGAAGCAAGAAAGTGACATCGAGCTCTGCAGCCATTATTCAATGAATTTGAACAATGAGGAAGAGAGTGTAAATTTATGTAATCCATTTCATCTGGGACTAGTTGACTTGACTAACGAGAAGATGAAACACATGAAATGGAATTTATACGCTTGGCTCATTTGCTGAGCCGGTAGAGTTTTCTCATGGAAATTTAGGAAAATGCACATAAATAATTCCTATTTAATTTTTTTTTTTTCTAGAAAAGCTGAAGAGAAATACTTTAAATTAATGGTAAGCAAAAAATATGTCAACTTCTGCCTTAAAATTTAAGTTGAAATTAACTTCCATATATAAAAATTGTTTTAGAATATTAGGACA
Organism: Mystacornis crossleyi; assembly: GCA_013400655.1. Taxonomy (NCBI): domain Eukaryota; kingdom Metazoa; phylum Chordata; class Aves; order Passeriformes; family Timaliidae; genus Mystacornis; species Mystacornis crossleyi. The sequence continues at coordinate 56,145 of VYZQ01000826.1, forward strand.
GTCTAAAAAATACCCTTATGCAGAGACAAATTCTGATATCATTTTAGTGTTGAGAATTGTGAGAGAGAAAGAGAGGAATTCCTAACAGAAGGGAATGAAAATCATCAAAGGATTTATATGTTAACAAATAGGATTCTACCAAAGATCATCTATTTTGGAGAAAAGCACCATCTGTCACCCTCATATAAAAAAAGGGGGGAAAAAATAAAATAAAAAAAAAAAAAAATCAGATTTTGGAGCTCCCTCTGCTGGAAGCAGTTACTTTCCTTTGGCTTTCCCTTGGTGTACCTAACACAAAAACTTTAAAAAAACCCACCTTTTCAGCAATAAACTGCACGTTTTACTTTACATGTGATATCAAGGAAGAAGAGATTTCTTTCCTCTCCGCATAAGAAGAGTAAATGCACGTAAACCAGTACTCTTCGCTCCACAACTGGAAAAAAAAAATCACAAGCAGGATTTAAAGATTGACTGTACTACCGGTGGGATTCCTTTTGCTGTTTTCCCTCTCTTTTTTGAACATAGGAATTCGTACTTACAAAGCTGCTCCCACCACAACCCTTGTCCTCTTTTTTCTCTCTACCAAATTAACAGGGAATCAGTAAATTACTGTTTAAAAATACGAAAGGGCATTCTCAATAACATCGCTGCAAGAACAAGCCTTGAAAATATCATGCAAAACACTCATGACAAACATGCAGCAGAGCTGACACAGTTATGATAAGTTCACACCTAAAATTGTATCTATAAGTGTAATTGGGCAGTGCCCCAAATGCCTGATTCAACTGTAGGTACCCTGCAAGACTGACATTGTGGGATGAGAGCTTGAAGCATGTCAGAAGTGTGTCAGCTCAGGCAGGGTGCCTTTTTTAACAGCCATCTTAGAACGGGCTGAAGCACGCAGTGGAAGGAGTTTTCTTCTTCACCAAACACAAAATGTATTTAAATGCCTTCCTCAACGGGATCTTTCGTTAGTTTTTATTACCTTTGTCCTTTTTTCTTCCAGCCTTTTGTCTGCAGACGGGCAAGGCCGCTGGCTTCAGCTATACAGCGTATCAGCTGCTCTGCTCAAAGCACGACCGCTTAGCTCAGTGACTGCCTAACCAGGCTGGTGTGGGACACACTTGGCACAGCTCGTTGGCAAGCCTGGATGCGCACAACTTCACAGGGATTTAAAAAAAAACTGGTATGTTCATCATCAAAGATCCAGCATATATGTGTGCATTCTATTAATATAAAATGGATATAAACCCACAGTGGAAGAGGTAAGAAGTGAAAGAGCATTCTTGGGGATATGCACAGGTGCGTGCTTTCAGGAGACAGATCCAGGGTGAAAAGAGCTATGTAAAAATAAGAGTCATAAAGCACAGAATCATAGATTGAGGTTACAAGGTTAGCACTAAAGAAAGAGAAAAATGATGTGAAAAATGAAAAATGGGGTCACTGAGAAGGAATTAAAGGTGGGACAGTAAAGGCAGGAAGGATCAACATCACAGGCCAGGGAGAAGAAGGACACTATGGTAGGGACAAAGGAAGAATGCCACCATATCTCACAGTCCATTTTCTGAGAACTCCCCGCTCTCCCCCAGCATCAATCTACACGGAAAGGAACATGAGAAGTCACTTTTTTTCTTTTCTAGACAAGCAAAAGAAGCGTCTTATGCTTTTTAGCTTCTTGTTACTTTTCATCACTTATTCCCTCAGGTACAAGCCCTCTCTTTTAATGTTAGGTTGAAATACTTTGCTGCAAATCTGAAAACTCTGTGTGATAAATGTTGGTCATTAACATTATTCACTGCTATGTTGCAGATATTGTCCAAGATGTAATGATACCAGCAGGTCTAACCCACTGCCGGTAGAGGCACTGCTGCTACTAATTAAAAGAAAGTGGCTTAAATCAATATGCTACTAAACAGACCACATTCCACTTTAATTATATTAGACTGCTGAATTTGTATTATTTTAGTGATACTGGTTCTTTGAATATGAGATCATGTCTGATAACTTCATTAAACTTTATTTAGTTTATTCTGTTCAAGACGAGTAGTAATAGCGATGTAATCTCCAGGACAGCTGTTAAAGACTAATATTTATTTCTTGGGTACAGTTGCTTGACAGAGGATAGACTTACAGAAGGGTCATACCTCTGCTTAAGGCTAGGGGTCAATGTGCATTAATTCTAGGAGTTTCATCCTCTTATCCTTCCTCTTTCTTTAAGTATCAAATGCAAAAGAAATATACAACTATTAAAAGTATCACCTCGAGACTTAATCACAGGAGAAGAATGAACTCAAATAGCAAGAACAGGATACATAAAGTGAGTCAGAAGAGTGCATTTTTCCCTTTAGTCAGTACGGATTCTCCCTGGCATGCAGACCAACGATTGCTTCATGTCTTCAGGGTACTATTTTCACGGCTGCTGAGCTGGGTCCATTCTTGGGATCCCCTTGGATACAGCTGGCGGCTGCAGCTGCCAGCAGCTGCTTAGGCAGACTGCAGCCTGGAGCACCACAGCACGGCCGGGAGAAAGCCCCAAGGAACAAAAGGCTGCTGTTCCCAAACAGGTGGTTTTTTTCCTAACCTCCTGTCCCTAAGTTCTATTTCCAACATACAAGCATGGTTCAGAGAGTTATGTTTTTTTTGCTGTTGCTCCCACTTCTTTTGTTGCATGGCCATTTCCATCTGCCTTTGGTAGTTATTTTGCCCTGCTCAATCAAATCTGTGGCTAGAATAGCACAGGAAACTGATCTGCCTGAGGGAGCCTGAATGCTAATTGATGGACTGACCTTTAAATCCATGGAATCATAGGACTGTTTGGGTTGAAAGGGACTTCAAAGATCATCAAGCACCCTGCCATGGGCAGGGACACCTTCC
>VYZQ01000827.1:0-15288 GCA_013400655.1 Mystacornis crossleyi
AAAAAGAGAGAGAGGGAGAGAAAAAAGAAGAATTAATCATCCTTTCCTGAACCTCAAAAGATTCAAGTTTTGGACAGACCTTTATGGAGATGGGGCAAGATCTGAACTGAGTTACCCCTTCACTGACAAGAAGTTTTGCTATTTATTTCCCTTCTTACCAACTGCCATCTAAGTTGTGAAACTGCATTTACCAGTCTTGCTTCCCTTCCCTCTGTCCTTTATAGCACCCTGGTAGAAGCTAAAAACGGACACCACCTTCTACTCACACTCTCCCTTTTTCCCTCACAGGATGCAAATTGTCCAGTACAAGGTGGCAAGAACCTCCACTTTGGCATCTCCTCTTTCAGAGTGAATCTTTTTAGCCTCAAACTGCAATGTATCAATGCCAACAGGAACATACAACCTTTTTTACCTCACTCATACAAGGAATAACTTCCTTCTTCCTCCTTTTGAGGTGGATCTCAGAACCTCATAAACCTCTTAAGTTCCCTATAATCCTATCTATTCAGAAAAGCACCTTTTAGTACCATTCCCTTCTCCCTTCTCCTGACGTAGTGCTTCATCCTCCCTGAGACTCACAACCAGTCCTCCTGCCCTGACAACCCTCCACCAACCCCTCCCACAGGCTCAGGGCATCCCTAAGCACATACTAAGGCTGAAAGAGTCCTAGACTCAAAATCTGAGGATACCCTCACTCCTGACAAGCCTCCGCCTCCTCCTCCTACTCCATTCTATTTCTGGTCCTTGATAAGAAAAGGAGGCTGCAAAGAAAGTCTGTAAGAGCAACACACATCAGCAGTGCACCAAACACTGCCTTTGCTGTACAGAATCAGCCTCTAGATGCTCCCCAGGGCCAGCACCATTTAATAAAATCACTCCATGCCTATGGCAAGCAGAGAGCAGCACGGGCATGGTAGGATGGGGTTCAGTCACCCTGGTGCCAGGAAGACATCGCTGAAGCTCAAGCAGCTTAGCCACTCTGCAGGTCTCCATGCCCTGCAATCCCAGAGCTACCAGAAGGCCCTGATCCCAGCTACACCTTCTTTTAATTTTTTGTCCCTTTACCAGATTTTCATTTCTGTCCCAAAATACTCCTGTATTTCTTTTTTTACCCTTAAAAACACAAGATCTGGCTTTTTAAAATGCCAAGATCAGAGGGGAAATGACACATCAGGAGTAAAATGGAGCACTCAATTCTCTGGCTTGCTAATTAGGATTTATGTACTGGAAAAATCCAATTCCTGGCATCGGTGAGTTAATAAAGAAATGAAAAAATGTCTGGAAAATTGGAAAAACTGGTATAATTGTCTAAAAAAACGAGCACATCTAGTCATTTCCCCACACATTGTTATTAGCACCACAATTATTTCAGCAGGAGGCAAGCTGGGAAGAAGTAATACATGACCAATGAAGAAAAACAGTAGCAAGAAAATCTATCATTCAGGCACTAACTCCTGAGAGAAAGCAGACTTGGTCCTAAACACAAAAGTCTGCTTTAACATGCACCTCTTTAAATGCTGATTTATAGTGTTTAAACTGGAGATAATTATTTCCACTAGGGGTATCACAACTGCAAAGTTACCCTGTTCTTTCTGTGAAGTCATTTACATTGGTACTTGAATTACTAATATTCATTACTTACCTCCTTTTTCTAGAGGTAGGGAGGAAAAAAGGAGGTGCAAAACAAGATAACACTGATCTCCAGATAGCAATTCATACAGCATGCACATGTGTATGAAGAGGATTCACTTACAGGCTCCTGAGACTATAATTCTCAGCATAAAGATTTCCCAGACCATACCACTGAATCTGGTAAGTTACTTGTCCTTCTTTCATAATTTTTTTTAAGAGTAAGGCAAGAAAAAAAAAGTCCCAGGAATAATGCCAATAACAGTTGCGCTTTGTTGATTTCCTTTGAGTCTTTTGCTTTTATATATTTGCATGGTAATTTTTCATGATATGATCATTTTGACAGTTTAATGGGGTCCTCTTGCTTATTCTGCAGCATAATCCTATAGGAACCTTATACAGAATTAGCCTCTTGCTAACATATGGATTACTATGACCTCTTTCTTCTTAAAAATGTGCATAAAACTATCAGCCATGCTTCAAAAGTAAAGTATGTTAATTTACAGTGTAGCTAAATTGGGCAAGATCCAGTAAGGGACTTAGCCAATTCAGTGCTAGGCACTATAACACTTATCTTTCAATACCTCGGATGCCGCAGGAAAATTCAAAAAGGAAATGGATTCTCAGGCTCTCTGTTCAATTCAGAGGATAAATTCATGCCTCAGAATACAATCCAAAGCAGCCAACATACCATGCAAGAAGCTGATGGCAATATATTCAGGAGGCAACCACCTAGAAATGGTCTAGATGAGGGCTATGTGTTAAATCCTGATCATTCAGGGCAGCAGTTTCATTTACAGAGTCTCTGGAGTCCAGAAGCCTCGACTCATGTTACATATCTATCTCTGAGAAAAAAAAAAAAAATTCCGTGGTTAATGCTTTCCTATTAAAATCAGGTTAGGAAAGCAGATGGGTTCCTGTCTTCATATAATCATCCAGTAATTGCCCAGGCAGTAAAGGATCTCATTTCTTCTCTTAGCTCAAGGGAGCTCAAAATCACATCTCCAAAGAAAGGTTCCTACTTATATTTATGCTCAGCCCCTGAAGCACAGTCAAGAACATCTGGGCCCAAAACAAACATCAAGAACTGAAGGGCAACAGACCAGTAGCTTTACTTGTAAGGACGCATCCCTTTTCCTCTTCGACCAGGACTTTTTCTTTATCAAGCAGCAATTTCATGGAAAATGCACAATATATCCTGGGAGCAGGGATAAGAAATACATCCCATCTCTGTATAATCTGAGCCCTTCTTCACCTACATGCTCAAGTGAACAGTGAAACAACACAAAGTAGTAGTTGACTACTGCCCATCCAGTGGCAAAGCTTCATGGAGTAAGATGGAGAGTGCTCTGCCACACAAACCAAGACTAAATGACAGCCTAGAGGCCAGGTATAACTCATTCAGTGGAAGATGTAGGACTTCACCTCCTCAGATAAAAGGGAACCAAAGCACTTTCACTCATTCTGCTCAAGTATCTCAATCTTCAGACTGGGTGAAACCCCTTGAGCTGCCTTTTAGAAATAAGTCAGCAGCTGCCACTCTTTTTTTTTCCTTTTCTTTTTTTTTTTTTTTTTTTTGTGAAATGCTTATCTCAGCATGTGAATATCCCTCATAGATTAAGTCCATCCTGAAATTCACAAACCTGCCAGCTTTGCCCTTTCCCACACTGATATATCATCTACCTCTTTAATTTAAACTCCTTCTTACCTGTCTTCTGACATTACTCAAATACCAACTAATTTATTTCAAAATATGTTGCTTCAACATGTTTGGTTTCATCTCTTGAAACTAGCAAAACATTCTTCCCTATCCCCAAAGAAGTGGTCAACAAAACTCAACCATATTAATCTCAACCATGTCAAGATTTCACTGTTAAGCATACCAAAGAGACATGGGGAAAGGGGAGAAAAATGTAAGCTTGGACTAATGGACTTGCTGTGCTTCAGCTTGGAATGTAAAAGAGAATCTCAGCAAGTCCATACAAAACACATTTATTCACTGTTTACAGTTACCAGATATTAAGTTCCCATCCACATACAGAACTGATCTACTTTTTTATATTCTATACTAATATGTGAAGATATAAGCAGAGGGATACTCTATTGCTAGATCCCTTTCAGGTTAGTATGTGATTTAGATATTGAGATGCCTTGTCTCGTCCATATGAAGGTGCGTGTACGAAAGGCAACACCCGGGCTCCTGGGGAATATGTAGACAAGACAGTCAGTGACTGTTGATCCCTGGATGATAGTGAGTCATATCTGAATGGCAGAAATCTCCTGTTATTACTACTCCTTTCTACCCAACCTTGTTTTTAAATCAATGGCTGCCCATAGTGGCAGAGATGCGCAAATTTTCCATGAAGCAGCTCCTCAACTCTAGTAATCTACACCTGGAAATTTCTGAGCCCTTGCTTCACCAATGAGCTTTTGCTCCTCAGAAGAAGCTACCTATGCACTTTAGCCATTTCTAATGTCCAGATGGACAATAAATTCCATGAGTAAAGTAGAGCACAGGGGTCAGCTGGAATGTCTATCATTTCACCATTCAGTTTAATCCATCTATGTTCATAAATCAGCATCTATTCCAGTTTCAGATTGAGGCAGAAGGGAAGAAAGGCTTCAAGATCTCTTTTTACCTTTTTAATTGCAATAGATTTGGTTTTTTTAATCTTAATAAGGATCATAAAACCATATAGCAGCAGTTGCCTTAAAGTCTGCTGTGCTTATAATTAACCTTTGGTCTCAGACATTAGACAGTGAGTTTTGGATTCCTGAGGCATTAATTACATGGTAGTTGTCCTGTAATTAGTTTGAAATCAGTCTCTTTGAGACACTTTTTCTAAAGACTCATGTCATTAGAGAGTATCCATGCAGTTGAATCATCACATTTTATGAGGGATCATTTTTTTGTTTGACCTTCAGTGGTGACTGCTGCCCCATTCAACGTTTGCAGATCCTCATCGGCTCACACTGAAAAACCAGTATCATCAATAGCCAGAAATACACTTTTCCCTGCATTACCCCTCCTACCAGGCACACTCTCATCCACAGCTGATCATCGGCCAAGATTTCTAAAACTGTTCACTGATGTCCTCTTCTCCAGAGGTGCAACTGAAAACGTCAGTTTTTTATATTCCCTTAGATAACCTGCAAGAACAAGATGCATCAGAAGGACAAGATACAAGGAATCTAATTTTTTTTTTAATTTTATTCACTACAATCAAACTAAACTATCTAACGAACACCATTTTAAATAATCAGATTTGCTTTTTCCCATTAATATAACTTGTTTACTATGTATACTTCAAGTGACAATAAGGGCTAACAGAGCTATTTCACACAAAATCAGAATCAAATACCACTTCTCCCACAGAAAGGAAGAATAACTTGTGAAGAATTTTACATCTTTGTATTTCAGTGCATTTTGAAAAAAATAGCATAAGTGTTCTCAGCCGTACTTCACCTAGCAAGGAACTGAAATGCAAAAGGGTCACCAGGTGTGTTCCATGTAGAGCTGGAAGCAAAAAGAACAGCTCCTCTAAATATTAGCTGTCTGCATATGCTTTTCTTTCCCCTTACTTTTCTCCCTTTGTACTAGAAATTCTGCTGTCAATGACTCTCATGATTGACCACATCATATTACCATGTCAAGAGAGTGAAAACTAAACAACTGCCAAAAATAAATTATTCGTTTCTTTCAAAAGTGAGACTATTCTAAAGTCTTTGTTTCTTCTTTTTGTTTTAAATTACTCTTTATTTTTTCAGCAACTAACACAGGCTTTGATTAAGATTTTCTTTGTTAAAGAATCCACATTTTCACTCCTGCTGTTCTTTTGACAAAGAAATGAATACCTATCCTCTTAGATACCCAGGAAATCACCGGGAAAACCATAACAGAGCAGACTTAGCATTTCTTAAATTTCTAAGTAAAAATCAAAGAGCAAAAAAAATCAACATGCTTTATAGAACGTAAAGCAGCAAAGAACATTTATGCCAAAGCTTTAAATAAATTCTTTCAAATCTTCCAAAAAAAAAAAAAAAGGCGAGGGGGAGCAGAGTGAGCATCGTTAAGCTGGATTCCATGGAAAAACAGTTGTGCTTTGGGGTTTGTTGTTTTTTGGGGTTTTTGGGGGGTTTTTTGACTAATTTTTTTAAGAGTTAAAAGAAATTCCAAGGCTTACACTTAACTTGGAGCCTCAATGCCAATTTTTGTGGTTTTACAACCACTGTTCCCTTTTTTTTTTTTTTTTTAGAGAGGGAGGAGTTGTTTGTTTGTTTTTCTAAAATATTTCTCTCCTTCCCATTGTCATGTATGATACCCACACGCAAAACAAGGGAAACTAACACCAAAGGGCATACAGAGAAATCGCCTATTTAAACCAAATGGCATTTTCCCTTCTTCATCACTAAAGTCTAAAGGCTCTAACCAGCAGGACTGTTAAAGTGAGAATGACATTTCACCTCTCTTCCCAAACTGATACTGAAGTCCTGCAGGACCTCAACTCTTCCACCAGTTTCTTTTCTAGCCTATTACAGAGGCATCATTTCCAAGATGGAATTCTACACAAAATGCATGTGAATGTACAAGACAAACAGGATGAGGGTATAAAACACAGTACTTTTTCCTTCCTTTTTTCCTTACACTTGCAATTAGGTTACTGTTACAGGTACTATGTCTGCTATGAAGGAAAATGTGTAAATTATCACTGTCATATTAAAAGTACCTAGCCCACTACTGGCTGGCACCAAAAAAATGAAAGTCTTCTGCATGCACAAGTCTTCTCTGCATCCAACTTGAAAAGATTTATGGGGTTAGTCAAGGGAAAGCCAGGTTCAGACAGTGACCCTCTGAACTCCTTCATCCACTGTCCTGGGTAGCTTCAATATTTATGAGTTCTATCTTGAAAACCTCTTTGAAGAAAGAGCAAAAGTTTGGGTTTTTCTGATTGCTGCAGGCTTCAACTAAATTTGCCATACTGTGGTTTATGTTATGGTAGGAGAAAGAGAACATCCTTTGCTGATTATGATGCTCATGATTTTGCAATCTTGTTTGAAGTTTTAAATAAATAACAGGTTCTTAATAGTAGCTTGAAATAAACAGTGACATTGTCCCTGGCCTGTGTACAGTATTTCTTGGTTTTGGTGGTGGGTTTTGGCAAGAGGAAGGAGATGAGAGCAAGATGTTTTCCTCTGCCATTTTTCTTCTTGCACACTGCCAGAAAATCTAGTTTTACCTGTCAACATCCCCAGGGTTGGGGATGTCATGGGTTGACACCCCTTCTTGCTCTTCAGGTTTTTCTTCCTTTTGGCTCGGTTTCCTGGAGGAAGTGGTTTGCAGCAACAGGTGCTGTAATTTCCTCCAGAACTGGACAGAACCAATCAATTAATTAATTTGAATAATGACAGCTCTATTGAGCCACTTAGAGAAGGGGTACGCCCTGTGAATACAGATTAAAAGGAGATGAAGGGCAGGGATCTCTCTCTTGCTCTTCCAGCGAAGACAGAGGTAACAGGGCCTGCTCAGCCCCCTGGGGGGGGCTGGGCCGGCCCAGCGGGGCCCGGCTGGGCCCTGCCTGAGCAGCCTGGTGGGAGGCCAGGCCGGGCCATGGTCCAGCTCCGCCACAGGGCCATGGCCTTCACCTTCCTCCCCTCGGCCCCAGGGGTGGGGGTCGGACCTACAGCCCCCGACCCCGTGTGGGCCTGGGCCTCTCCCNGAGATAGATGAAGAGAACTTTTGTTTTTCTGGAAGTGCTTGCCCTTAAAACTATACCCTCTGCAGCTAAAGTTGAATCCTCAAACACGGTTGTGGCGAAAGCTGTGATCAAGGAAAGGGACCCTCACATGTCAACAGAAAACCACCCCAGACGGCGGCTGTGCTGTGACGTGGATGCCATGAGAAGATTGTTCTTGTGGAAAAGTTCCATAGCTGAGCAAAAGAGACTTCTCTCACTCTCACTGACATAAGATTCTTATAGAGGGGCAAACTGGCTGAATTGATTTTAAGTTTGTGTCTTTATATTACAGGTGGATGGAGGAGGTGCTGGAGAGAAAGGGGGTTAATTTGCTTTAATTCCTTTTTATTCCATTTTACTTTTAGTTGTAGTAATAAACTTCATTATATTTTTTAAAGTTTGGTGCCTGCTTTGTATTCCTCCCTGTTTTTATCTCACAGAAAGGGGAAAATGCGAATCAAACCACTACAGTTTGATTGCTCAGATAGAGATTGCTCCCTTCTATTTCCCAATTATCTCAAAGAACCCAAAGTTCTCCCCAAATAAAAGGGAGACAAAAAAACAAAGCTTCAGAGATACCCCTGCTTCAGTCATGGGACCTACTTGGACTCATTGCCTGCAATGTATTTGGAGACAAACAACCTCTAAGACATCCATCCTTCCCAAAGGCCAGTATAAGGACAGTCAATTCCCTATCATGTTGTGTGGATTGCCTGTGATTCAGACTTGCTTGAGACAGTCTGCACTGTTCTGACAAGCAATATACCATAAGGGAAAAGCTGAGTTGTTGACGGTTCCTGGTGACTAAGTTTTGACATTAACAAAGCATTTTACAGTTTCTTGGGGCTTCTTTCCAAAGTATTTGACTATTTTCTGTTTAAATTATAACACCACCATAGAAGTCATTCAGGCCAATTCAACTGATGTTCATTACATCACAAACTGACAATCAGCAGGGATGTTAGTTTCCCTCTGCATTCTGAGGACTACTCATGCTTTTCATAGCTAAGTCAAGAAGAGGTTTAGAAAGAATTAGTTGGTTTAAGACTTGTTGTTTACTTCTTAAGCCCATAAAAAAGTTATTGCTCTAATAAAAACTGAGTAAAAATAAATAAAAGGAGCATTAAATTAAAGGAACTTAAGCTGACAAGCTTGACTAACCTGATCTCTTCTATGACCAGGTGACCCACTTGTAGATGAGGGAAGGCTCTGGATGTTGTCTACCTAGAATTTAGTAAAGCCTTTGATATCATTTCCCACAGGATTGTCCTGGAGAAACTGCCTGCCCATGGCTTGGACTGGCACACTCTTTATTGGGTAATAAACTGACTGGATGGCTGGTCCCAGAGAGTGGTGGTGACTGGATTTATATCCAGCGCAGCCAGTCGCCAGTGGTGCTTCCCAGGGCTCAGTGTTGGTGCCAGTACTGCTTAATAACTTTATCAGTGAGGGGACCAAGAGCACTCTCAGTCTGCAGGTGACACTAAGCTGGGCAGGAGTGTGTTCTGATGGAGGGCAGGAGGACTCTGCAGAGGGATCTGGACAGGCTGGATTGATGGCCTAAGGCCAATGGTGTGCGGGTCAACAAGGCCAAGTTCTGGGTCCTACCCTTAGGTCACAACAATCCCTGCAGTGCTACAGGCTGGGACAGAGTGCCTGGAAAGCTGCCTAGGGGAAAATGACCTGGGGGTGCTGGTTGACAGCAGCTGAATATGGGCCAGTGTGAGCCCAGGTGGCCAAGGCTGAAGGCATCCAGGCCTGCATCAGCAATAGTGTGGCCAGCAGTGACCATCCCCCCCATATTCATCACTGGTGAGGCCACACTTCAAATTCCATGCTTAGTTTTGGATCCCTCACTGCAAGAAGGGCATTGAGGAGCTGGATCTTGTCCAGAGAAGGGAAATGGAGTTGGAGAAGGGGCTGGAGCACAAATCTGATGAGGAGAAGCTGAGGGTTGTGGGGGCATTTAGTCTGGAGAAAGGAAAATTCAGGAAGGACCTTATTTCTGTCTATAACTACCTGAAAGGAGGCTGTAGCCAGGTGTGGGATCAGTTTCTTCTCGCAGATAAAAGAGACAGGACAAGAGGAAATAACCTCAAGTTGAACCAGTGGAGGATTAGATTGGATATTAGGAAAAAATCTCTTCACAGAATGGGTTGTCAATCACTGAAACAGGTTACTCAGGAAAGTGGTGGAGTCACCATCCCTGGAAGTACTTAAAAGACATGTAGGTGTGGTACTACGGGAGAACCAGCCTAGCAGTGCTGGGTTAACATTTGGGCTCAATGGTCTTCAAGTTTTTTTCCAACCTAAACAATTTTATGCCTCTATTATAAACCAGAACAAATGCAAAGGCTTTTCAAGTCCTGAGGAAAGGATGGGGGTTTTTTGTATTTTACAGTATTTTTAAAGTTTCTTGAATATAAGCAATGTATCTTACTCTGCAACATCATACCCTTTGTTCCATAATTTGAAAAAACAAATTCTCCTTTTAGCCATTGCTTTTCTAGACCACGGGAAAACACCAGCAGTGAATTTAAGATTCATGTTCCTGAAGAAGTATACATGTTGTTATGATCTCAAGTGTGCTACTGCTTGAGAGTTTGATTACACTCTTAATGACTGGTTGTGGAGTCATTAGAGGACATTTTCCTCTAAAGATGAGGATTTACTACTAATGAAAGGAGTTGACTTGCAACAGTTTACCCAAAACAGAAGTTCATTATCATGGCACTGAAAGGCTAGAAATAGACATTTCAGAAAAGAAAAATAAGAACCATACTCTTCCCAATTCTCTCTCGCATTATCACTCATTCCCATCTTCTGTAACATCTTGCCATCTGTATTCAAGTTCCTGTTTAGCTCCATTTCTTCAGAAAACCAACTTCTCCACTCATCAGTGTTTCTAATTTATGTCTTCTATCTTTTCTTTCTTCTACTCAGCATCCTTTGCCCATTACTTCTCAGTATCTCACCTCCACATTTCTTGTGGTACTGTCTTTGGATTTCAGGCTCTTGAATCAGTTTGGTCTTAGTATTAGAGAGGTTTTATCCCCAGGTGAGCATTTGTCAGGGTAGCAAAAAACCACTAAACCCGGGCATAAAAGAATCTATTATTTACAAAAACACAAAATTCATCTGCAGGTAACATTCCTATTACAAAGACCTGGAATTTCGTTCTACAGCAAGGCATGAGAAAACATGGAGTGAAATTGTCATCTCATATCTTTAAAACAGGGACATTTTTCTGGGTTCCCTGCAGCATAGCCTGATCTTGAGCTTAGCTTTGCTATTTTTAGAGCGCATATTTTTCATCAGATGAACAGTAGTGTCCCCAGTCATGCTAAGGATTATCTAATCCTAATTGTACTCCATTTTTCTTATATTTTGAATACTTACCTACATTTTGGCAGGATTTCTCCAAGCAGCTCTTGCTGAAGTTGCAAGTAATCCCACTACCATTCTTTCCCAGATGTTCAGATGACTGTCTCTCAGAGAACCCACAACTCTGTTGTGAGAGATTCTGTCAGTGTGCTTCCACAGTCCTTTTTAATTTATTTTTGTAAATGACCTAAAATCCTAGTGCTGAAGATAGCTAACATAATACAAGTGTTTAGTGACATACTTATCTATCATCTCTCCAACAGAAGCTGATGCAGCAGATGTTCACTGGAGTTTTCCCTAGGCTGATGTCTCCTGCAGGAGACGCCCAAAATCAGTGAGGACTGGCACTTTAAAAGTTCCTAACATGCTGTGGCTTATCTAACCTTGTTTCGTGATTAGTAGCACTGTTTAGGGATGAAGATTCCTTTGTGCTGGGTGCTGTGGTAACATAAGCACAACATACAGACCCTGTCCCAATGAAATTACGTTATGGGCATAGAAAGGGTAAGAAACCAATACCAAAGGCAACAACACAGCACTAGGTAGTCCAACCTGTAAGGAACAATCACTACAGATCTAGTTTTTGCTAAGATTTTCTTTAGCCACCCCAAAAACTAAAAAGAAAGGTTTATGGTCTAGAGTAAGACTACGTATTTGTTTAGTAGCTGGTTACAGGAAATTCTTTTCAAGCATTAGGAGCAGCAGAAAGAAAAACACAAAGATAATTGCTTGAAATAAAAGACTAGAAATGAAGGTTGGCTTCAGTTGCAAACTGGAAAGCCAGCTTGGAGACAACATCTAAAGGTGAAGTTGAAAATACAAAAGATCACAAAACCAAAGCAAAATAGTTCACATTTGTTAGGAGACATCTGGATGATTGTGGATAAAGGAAAATGGCTGATCTTAGATAATTCTATAAAGAAAGGCATAAAGATCTGAAAGTGATGACTTGAAAGCTTCAGTTGGTTATGACTTTCCAGGTCAAAGGCCAGAACATTAGGAAAGTCGGTGATCAAGCAAGAACATATTAGAAAAGACTTGGGTGAAAAATTAAAAAGCCCAGGTTTGGCCACGGACTTGTGCTGGTGGCTAATAGACTCAGGAATTGTTAGATGCAGGCTAACATATTTGTTATCAGCTCTGGTAGTGGAAAATAAGTGTTAACTGTCTGGAAAAGAAATATTAGAAATTAAATTCAACCCTGCATTAGGAATAGGTCCTTTTAATTTCAGTCTGTTAGTTTACAAGATTCTTTTGCTTTCATTGTAAAATATATAACTTCTATTCTATGACACTCACTAGTGTTACATTCATGTCATGACAATACCAAAAAGAAATAAAAAAGATGAAGTCTGCTGAAAAGAATAGTCAGTGGATTCAGGAAGGGGGATTTTGCAAATGAGAAGCAAGGCATATATTGGCAGAGATCCATTGATTCTAATGGAAATCTGCCAGTCTATGTCCAAGCATCAACTTCTTTCTGTTTACCAACAAATGAGTATTTCTGATCCACAGGTTAACTCTGATATATGCAGTATTCATAAAAATGTTTGATACCCTCGTTTTCTCTCTGTCTAGATACGTATGGCAGGCCACAGAAATGTCTTACAGACCATAAATGGACAGACGGAAGGTATCCAGAAAAACTGGACAGCTCCAGAGGATTTCGGTTGTTCCTGTTCTTTTTCGCTCTTCAAAATACCTGCCAGAAGGCATGGTAGAAAACAGAAGATGCTCCTGGTAAGGCGCAAAGATAGTGAACCATCTGGGAAAAATCTGGTTTGGCTTTTTTTTTCCTCTTTAACATGTACAGATTTAGAGATCAAAAAATGCTCCATATAAACAGAAGAGAACCAGTTATAGTATACATGATTCTGGTGTTGTATCTCTCCAAACAGCTGTAGAGCTCGTTTTTCTTGCAGTATAGGCATTTTGAAGATATTGCCTTATGAATGATGGGTAGAACAATGGGGAACAAAACAGATAGTCTGGTTTACCCATGATATATTGAACAGAGAATACGTTTCCCTCCAGGTTAATAATAAGGTTCTTCTACTAAAATAATCCAACTGAACAATGAGTTAACTGAAGATTAAATTTAATTTGTCTCTCAGAATTAATGGCCTAGTCCCAAGCATATCCAAGCAGTGGCTTGGAAGAAACACAGCTGAACCATATTTTGAACCAAACATGAAAACTGTCAAAAGTATCCACCAAATCAAAAGCATCTACTGAACTATAAGTATTATGACAGAGTGTTTTGCAAGAATTTATGAATGGCATGAATCCGCTACTCCACAATCCTGCATGTTTTACAGTTGTCTACATCTATGCAAAAAGATTGCAAAATGTACAGGTAAGATCACTTTGCACTGATGCCAATTACTATACTATACATAAAGCAGCAAAAAAATCAAACCTCTTGTCTCCCAGTCACCCAGTGTGGGTAATCAGCAGTGTTTACTCATTGGCTGTTCTCCCTAAAACTTTAATATATTTGTAAGAGTGCAATATGAAAAACACATTCCCCAATGGCATATTACTTTAAAAGGCTCAACAAATAAATTAATGTAGCATGTTATAAAAGAATTTAACAATACCAACATATTTTTACTGTTCCCATGAGAACCAGTATTTTCTTATGGTTCTGCTCTTTGCCTCTTGCCAAAAGTCAAGATGGCCCCAGAGAAAGCCAGGATAAACCTGCTAGTCATTTACATGAATGGCAATTGCCATTTCTGAGCTTACATCTGGTAGAGGCCACCTTCCTAAAAAGGACAAGACAGGGTGACATTTCTTCTGACACAAATTCCTCTGATAGTTAACTACAAACACGTTTCCACCTTGTTTTAATATTATTTTAACGAGCAGAAACAAAGTATTAATATTTTTTAAAATATATTTCCTTAATAAGATTAAAATTCTTCTGTGATTGTTCTGGCATTTAAAATAATGATAGCGATTTTTTTTTTTACAAAATGGTATTTAGATCGTCCTACAATGTTTGAAAGGGTTTTGTTCCATTAATCATGCAAGATAATAAAATGTTACTGTACTACTAAACCAATGTTGTGACATGTCACTTACTTAAAAGAACTGGCATATTTAGGGATACTTTTTTAAATACTAATCTAAGTTCTAAGAAGTTCTAAGATATACCAGATAGTTCTAAGATATATCAGAGAACCTGATTCATCTTCTTACCGGTATTTTCAGAAATGTCTGTCATTTTCTGTGGTCCAGAAAGGAAGCATTCAATAGGCTGCTCTTGGCCCTTTGCAAACTGCCTCATCCTGAGTCCCAGGTCACAGTGCCACTGGAGAAGAGACCCATTTACACATATTGCTCTGAGAAAACAGATCTTTGGACATGTTGAAATAATTTTTACAAATTCTGAAGCCATCAGAGTCCACAGCAAAATCATCATTGACTTTAACAGGGCCTAGATTTGTCCCTAGAGTCTCTTCACTACACAGCAACTTTGTTGGTTGACCAGAGGTGACTTCTGTGAGATGGCCACCTTGATTACCATGGTCTGAATGGCCAACATACAAGGCAGTTCACTCACAGGTAAGTGAAATTTTAACTTTTAATTGCACTCAAGGCACTGCTTGAAACGGGGGTAATTAGACTTATAACAGGCTGAAATTAGCTGGATTTTGATTTTGTAACATGTGATGAAAGGGCCAGGAGTCCATGAGTTAAGTATGCTATAATATGATTCCCCCTCCCTTATCTACTCAGCATGTATACATCAACCAGCTGTCACAGTGGCATCCCACAAGTACACAGTGAAATGTGAATTATCTTATGGAAATGCTGGTTGCAAACACATTTGTACTTTGTTCTCTAATTCACTTCAGTTTGCCTGTTGTGTTGTTAAGAAGATAGCCTTGACAAAATAGTTAAACTTTTACTCAGTGGGATTCTGGCAAATAAAGGGCCTGATACTTTTTTTTTTTTTTAGCTGGAGACAATGCTAGAGCAACATTTGTAATATACTTTATTACAAACTAATCACAGAACCACAGAAAATGTACTGTTCATTGCTCATGGCGTCCTGAAACTATGAATACTACATTTTCTTACTTTGATTAGAGACAACAGTTGTTTTTGTAGTCCAACACACAATAATAGGAGGGAGGTAGGAAGTGAAAGCATACTGAAAACGTATTAGTAATACACTGTGATTTGATACACATGTCCTGTAGCTGTTGTGAACAGCCTGGTAACAAATTTTAATGTGATTAATGTCTTTTTAAAGGGATTTTGGCATTCCATTGACTGAATATACAATAATGATCAGAACTAAGTGCATGAATAGGAAGAATATCATCACAGAAAGATGTGGAAATCTACAATTTCAATTTGAAATATCACTACCAGACAAAGTCAGTAATAGCAGTATGTGTATTTCCTATGCAAGATGATGTACATGATGCGGTTAGAAGCAAAACAAGAATATTTACATTTAGAAAAAAAATTATATACTTGGAGCTACACAATCACTGAAGGACTTTTCTTTGCAAAAATAACTCCT
>VYZQ01000827.1:40542-53394 GCA_013400655.1 Mystacornis crossleyi
ACGGATTTGAGCTAACAAGGTGTAATTCTTTCCACTGTTCAAGGTGAAATTCACCCAGGAAAACCAGCAGCTTAGTGCATATTTGTGACCAGACCTGAACTACTTGTACAACCATCTCTTCTATTAGTTTCTATTTAAGTAATGTGAGTTCAGTTAGATATTTGTGATTTTGCCAGGAACGAAAGGGGGGAAATAAAACAGCCCTTTAAAAACTTTCACAAAGCCACTGGAGGACAAGTCAGCTGATGAGTATGTTTATTGCTCTTAAATAATCTGGGAAGAAAAGAGGAACCATTTCAGTGTTGAGAAACCTGTTAGTGAATAGACCAGACACTAGGTAAATTTCTATGTTTTCTTTTTATTTTTTTTTCCTGCTTTGTAGATGACTATCACGGCAAGATTATTTTCTTTTCTGTTACAATTATTTCTGAGATGAACAGAGACATCCATTGTCAAACCAGTGTCCCAGGGTGTCAGCTGCCTGCCTGCCAGAAGCCCAAATCCGTGATATTACAGACATACTGCCAAGTTTCAGCCAGTGCTCCAGCCATTGCCCAATGCTGTTCATGAGCACTAATAAAACTGTCAGGTGTGACTCAGACCAGACCAACCAGAAGTGACTACTGGCTCTAGGGAAGGGCTGGGGAAACAGGGACACAGGAAGTATTCTGGACAACCTTCCCAATGGAGATGAAAAATAAATCATCTCAGACCATTCTATTTTGTTCCATGTTTGTGGCCCACAGGTTAAGGGAGAAACAGAAAATAGGATCTCAAGTTTAGAAAGATTGTGACACAAGTTGCACAACATGCCTTCAGCATTTTCATCAGGAAACCAGTAGAAGAAAGTTCTTCAAAATACATTACCATATGATTTCCGGATGAAAACTGAATTATTATCACTTTGTTTTGAAAAGATTGACTAAATCCCAACTAGAAGCAGAATGATGGAATATTAAGATACACTTCAAATTTGCAGGGCATCTGGCTGTGAAAAATAGAAAAACTTTCACAGGTTGAAGGGGTTTTCAATTAACCCTTGGCTGTGAAATTGATGGGATGAAATAAAAAAGACAAGTGCACTTCAGCAGGAAAATCAAATGAACAATTACAAAGTAGAAAAAAGCAAGTTAGCTGTAGAGCTGTAATACAACCATGTGGAAACTATGTTAGAAGTATGATTCTCTTGCAAATATGGTTTTCTATGAGAGGTAACTAGTCCATACATTTTGGTACTTGTGATACCTCAAATCAAAAATAAAGTCCCATTTTGAACTATATGTTTCAAGATTTATGCAGACAATCCGAGTAATGCGAGAAGAACAACAAAAAAAATCCACACACCAGGTTGGAATATATAATCTAGGAAGNTGATGCCAAGTATTTCAAATTCTATTTAAAACTTTACCACTGTAAAAACTGTTATGTTCTAGCAGGAAAATCCAGGAAGTACTACTCTGCAATATTATCGTACCAAGGGACAAGCCCAGTAATTTCAAAAGACCTTTCAAAATCTTATGTGTGACCACAAGGCAAGGTCAGAAAAGGCCAGTGACATTTCTCTCAGAAGGTAAGAAAACCCCAACACAGTTGGGGTTGTCACAGTCTGAAGAAAGCCAACACAAAGTGGCTGAAGGCTACAAGGAAATTGATTCAACCCACTGCTACAGCAGGAACTCTCAGGTGTCCAGCACATCTTGAGTATAAAAAATAACATCCAACTAGCTGACACATTTCAGAAGCTTTCATGGTAAAGCTACCTGGGGATAAACCTGGTGAATTTATTAAGCATGTCAGACACTTAATAAGGAATCCCTGAATATTTGAAGCATTGCATTACAAAAGGTAATACTATTCTCTGCATCAAACTATAATCAGTCCTTTGTGGAAGGTCATAGAAAGTGCTTGTGGGTTTTAAGACCCAGCAATGAATCCATTACAGACCCACTGGCAAAGGCATTGCTTCATACCATGTGTGACACATCTACTACACAGAACCAAATTCCTGTCTCAGGCCTTACATGCCGCTGAGTAAAACCAAGAAAAAGGAAAGAAAGAGTACTCCTTTGACAAGACATATTAAAGACAGCCATACTACTGGTTCGGACAGGAAATAGTCTTGGAAGAAGTGTGATGACTCCACTCCACTTTAACAACTTGTTAAAACATCAAGCCCAGCAAAGACCTATGAAGGTACAATTGCATACTGCTAAATTCGAGGACAAAAATCAAGTAAAGTTAAAATCTTCAACACTTGAGAGATGTTATCAGCTCCACAAATGATCCGCTGGAATATCTATAATGATCTGACAAGGCATAAGTCAGAAAAGCAATTCTGAAGTCTCGCAAACTTCAGTGGTATCCAGGCAACTGGTGTATGCTGTCTTGGTCAGAAAGTGTCCTGAATTATTTGCCCTCAGATGCATTTCACAAAATGTCTGATGACAGCATGGAAGAATGCAAGCTACCTGCAAGGATAATTCATAATAACAATAGCCAAGGGTCTGAAGGAGCCCACTTTTCTTGCTAAAATATTTCAGGCAAGCTTCTGCAAAACATCTTTCTGTTTTAGAACATTTCTACATAAAGATTCTGTTTTTCAGAGATCCCATTCCTGCATTCCTTGCAAACCCAAAAACACCCGCTGACATCATTGGGCAATGCATTGGCATCAGGAATACGGGACTAAGCCAACAGAGGTTGTGGGTAGCCAAAGCTGTGCTGGAAACAGTTCATCCCGCTTTGGTCAAACCAACTTTTGAAATCGCAGCTGATTCAAAAATTGTGTCCCTCCTAGGGTCCTAGCAGACCCCACTCCCTGCCATGCTCAGCACAGATGACAGCACTTTTCACCTCCTCAACCCTCACAAGCTTGGACGCAGAAGTCCCTTTTCCTACACTTAGGGAAGCAGTTATTCCTGCTTCCTGGCCCAGCCCCATTCTCTTACTCCCTGGCCCCCCTCCCAGAACCAATTCATATGCAGTGGGCTACACATCTTGCTGGTAAAGAAGGGCTGGGAGGGACTGTCTCAAAAAGATTTAAAATCTTATTAATGAATACAATATGAACTTCAAAATCCTACTGGGGAGCACTATTCGTGTAATGGCAAGAAAGAAAAACAAATGTATCTTGAATCCTGACACTACTAAAGGCAGTGGAGAGAAGCACCCAGGGAACCAAGATTTGAATCAACAATTGATTTGAGACTTATTCTTGTAGTGGATGGAAGGAATCTGCCTGAGAGAAGCGTAGAAAAGGAAATTCTGGATGGAAAGAAAACAGAGATCACAAAGGCAAAGTGCAAGGGTTGAGAAAAAGCCAGAGTGAATTACAAAAAAAAAAAAAAAATTAAAAAAAAACCAGCTAAAACAAACAAAACCATGTTAGTTAAAATGGGGAAAAAATGCTTTGTTGGTATTAGCTAAATAGGCTTCCTGTAAAGAGTCAATGAGCCCTTAATTTTCTGTTATTAGTACTCTGCTTAAAGAACCTTAACCATCTCTTTACAACCCAGACATATGACCACGATATAAACCCATAAATATAAAGAGTAGGGATACTACAGATTCAGGACTGCTCTCAATCTGGAAAACTAATTTTGGCCATTGGCTTGCAGGGGAGGGAGCAAATCCAGCCCTTAAACTGATAATCTCTTATTCACATAATCAGGGTCAGTTGCTCCCATTCAGCTGTCATCTTGGGAAGGTTAACCACGTCTTTTGTCCTGAGCATGTTATGATCTACTACATTTCTAAAAAGGAATGATTCATGGATTTAACAGGTCTTCATCCAGCTATTTACTGCTGAAGGTTGTCAATGTGTGACCCCTTTGATGAACCCTGAGGAAAACACAGAATCTCAAACACAAAACTCTCTTGAGAAAATCCCTTTCATGTAGGGGGATCATTCTAAAGCAAAAATCCTTTTCCTTTTCTATATTAGAAAAGAGTTGGCAGATCAATATTATATTCTAAACTTGGTTTCTCCCTACCTTGCACAGCACTGCACCAGTCTTTTGACTATAGCACACTCCTACGCAGTGAAGCAGGAAGATAGAACCATGATTATTATTTTACTTTTCAGGAATGATAGTATACAGGGAGAAAAGATAAGAAGATAGGACAATGTCAGTATAACTAAGACCTTTAAATAGATCAGTTACAGTTCTGAGTATTCTTTCTCCAAAACTGCCACTGAAATATGAGGACCAGGTCTTGGTAATACTTGTTGTTTTCCCAGACAGCATATCACTGGTACAAATGCTCTGTCAGACTTCCTGCCAGTCTCCTCAGGTTTTGGATGATGTTCAGAGATTGAACCTCTGGATTACAAATATCCACAGGAGGATATACCATTTTGCAGTTTTCCTCTTATTTGCCTTCTCTGCAATCAGTCTGCTACTCAGTCTCTTCCCTACCTCCAAACATTAGTTTTCCTGCTTCAGTAGAGCCAGTGTTCAGATGTTCCAAGGAAAGAAGTTAATGGCTCTAAAAACTCTCCAGATTTCTCTATTATACTGTTTGACAGACAAGGAAAACAACTTTTGACACTATGGCTGTCTTTCTTTATGATGGGCAGAAAAGACCTGAAACTAAATTTCCCAAAAGGCATCACAAACTGATTATGATGGTGCAGACGACTGTCATTTGCTGGCCACTGCATTATTGCACTCACATCATAATAATCATTATTACAAGTGGATCAAAAATAAATCACCTGAAAACTAACTAAATAAAAAACCTTCACAGCTCAAAAGCCAAACCAAAAATCAGCAGAAGTATTACCATACTTCATCAGCCTTGCTTCCTATGAATATACTTTATGCTTAATATTCCATTTCCAGAATTACTTTTTACTTGGTTGCTATATTCACTTGCAGCTGAAGAATGGGAAATAATTCTTCAAGCCTTCCTAAGGTCTAAAATGAGTTGTGCAGCCAGGCCAGATTGTTTTAAGCTTTGCTTTTAACCTTACATTTGGCTTTGGAGGGAAAAAAAAAAAAATCAAAATACCACAGTGTTTTCTTCAATCTTTTCATTCATTTCACAGAATTTCTAAAAACATGTAAGCCAAATATCAAAACTTTAAATTACGAAGTCCCATCTCGGGATCTGGAAGAGTCTGCAGTTAATATTCACTGCAATTAGAATTCTTTATTGTGAAGTGGAATCTGTGTTCAATGGCATCAGAACATGGTTCAGTTGGAAAGCACTTTTACACAGACTAAAGCAAAATTTTCATGAAGTATTTGATAGTCAGAGGAAAATGTTCTTTGAACTAAGTAATACATATAAAATTTCACAACCTTCTTTGACAGCAGATGAAATTCACCTTGTGCATTCTTGACCAAATCTGAAGTAAATCAGCTGATACCAATTGAATGAAACTGCTGTCAAAACACTTGCAGCAGTCCTACCTCTTTTGAAATTAGTTGGAAAAAAATCTCAATGACTTCAGATCCCATACATGTAGCTCACAGGCACAGTGCGGCTCTTGGCTGGCCTGCTAACCTTAGTGCCTTTACACATGCTACACTTCCCCTTCCAGTCTCTGAGGAAAGCCCTCTGTGCTGTTGAAGGTTCCTGGCCTAAGGTATCATTTTCTTTGTTTACTGTCTGGCTGCATAGATGTCTGGCACAGATTTCAAAGCACAGTAGCTCAAAAATATGCTCTGCGCATATGTGCATAAACCCTGTAGCGGATTGCATCACGCATCCTGCATCTGAAACTAAAAACCCTTACCTGGTTCTCTCTGCTATTTGTGGTTTACAAAGCAGGTAATAAAATGCAGCTGCATCAGTAACACACCTCAGTAGTTTAACATCATTGATTAAAGTGGATTTATTCCAGAATGACCTCAAGTAAATAAGTTCATTATATTTTTCTTTATGTGTGCAAGAAAAAATCCAAAATACTCTGAGTTCAGCACTGTTCACCTAATCCAGTTTCCATCTGTGCCAACATCCACAGTACATACAAGAAATTCTACACTGTATAGTTACTGAATTACATTTTCTCCAGTTTTGTAGAGCTTGGCACAGTCAAATGCTCCAAATAAATTCAAAAGCACATTAAGAAGTACCAACTTAGTATCAACAAAACAAGTCCCTCAGATCAAGAAGAAAGCTGTTCTATAAGCTTCCGAGGAGGTTGCTTAATGTATTGAATGGAGTAGATGGCACTGAACTTGCTGAAGTCAAGCATTTAAGAAATATGTAGTTTATATAACCTAGTGATACAGAATCAGAATTAAACTGGACAAATGAATGAAGGCAGCAATGGGAAAACAGCAAGCTGGATTCCATCCCACCCTTTTTATATCCTTTTATATATGACATATATATATAATTTTATATCTGTGTCCAGCTTCAGTGAAGCACTGTAATCACTCCTGCCACTACTGTCCCGGATTCAGCTGGGATTAGGTTAATTTTCTTGCTAGTAGCTGGTGCAGTGCTGTTTAGGTTCAGTATGAGAATTATGTTGATAACGCAGATGGTTTAGCTGTTGCTGAGCAGTGCCTGCCTGAAGTCAAGGACTTTTCAGTTTCCCATGCTCTGCCAGCGAGGAGGTGCACAAGAAGCTGGGAGGCGCATGGCCAGGACAGATTAAGCAAACTGATCAAAGGAATATTCCATCGTATAGAAGGTTATGCCCAGTATATAAACCAGGGGAGCTGGCCAGGAAGGGTTGGTCACAGCTGCAGGATGCGCTGGGTAATGGTCAGTGGGTGGTGTGCAACTGTATTGTGCATCACTTGTTTCTCTTGGATTTTATTCCCCTCCCTCTTGTTTTCATTATTATTATATTTTACTTATTTTTTCAGTTATTAAAGTGTTCTTTCCTCAACCCACAGCTTTTACCTTTCTCCAATTCCTCTGTCCCACCAAAGTGAGGGGGAAGTTAGTGAGGGGGAATTCAGGTCCATGATACTTAGTTGCCACCTGGGATTAAACCACAACAACCACAAAAAGGGTTTTTTCCCTTTTCATATTAGATTGTTGATTTTGTACTCCAGTCTACCATTGCTTACCTACCAGCCTTTCTAAAAAGGCTGATGCAGCCATGGCATAACAGCAGTCCTGGAGNTGTTTTCTTCAATCTTTTCATTCATTTCACAGAATTTCTAAAAACATGTAAGCCAAATATCAAAACTTTAAATTACGAAGTCCCATCTCGGGATCTGGAAGAGTCTGCAGTTAATATTCACTGCAATTAGAATTCTTTATTGTGAAGTGGAATCTGTGTTCAATGGCATCAGAACATGGTTCAGTTGGAAAGCACTTTTACACAGACTAAAGCAAAATTTTCATGAAGTATTTGATAGTCAGAGGAAAATGTTCTTTGAACTAAGTAATACATATAAAATTTCACAACCTTCTTTGACAGCAGATGAAATTCACCTTGTGCATTCTTGACCAAATCTGAAGTAAATCAGCTGATACCAATTGAATGAAACTGCTGTCAAAACACTTGCAGCAGTCCTACCTCTTTTGAAATTAGTTGGAAAAAAATCTCAATGACTTCAGATCCCATACATGTAGCTCACAGGCACAGTGCGGCTCTTGGCTGGCCTGCTAACCTTAGTGCCTTTACACATGCTACACTTCCCCTTCCAGTCTCTGAGGAAAGCCCTCTGTGCTGTTGAAGGTTCCTGGCCTAAGGTATCATTTTCTTTGTTTACTGTCTGGCTGCATAGATGTCTGGCACAGATTTCAAAGCACAGTAGCTCAAAAATATGCTCTGCGCATATGTGCATAAACCCTGTAGCGGATTGCATCACGCATCCTGCATCTGAAACTAAAAACCCTTACCTGGTTCTCTCTGCTATTTGTGGTTTACAAAGCAGGTAATAAAATGCAGCTGCATCAGTAACACACCTCAGTAGTTTAACATCATTGATTAAAGTGGATTTATTCCAGAATGACCTCAAGTAAATAAGTTCATTATATTTTTCTTTATGTGTGCAAGAAAAAATCCAAAATACTCTGAGTTCAGCACTGTTCACCTAATCCAGTTTCCATCTGTGCCAACATCCACAGTACATACAAGAAATTCTACACTGTATAGTTACTGAATTACATTTTCTCCAGTTTTGTAGAGCTTGGCACAGTCAAATGCTCCAAATAAATTCAAAAGCACATTAAGAAGTACCAACTTAGTATCAACAAAACAAGTCCCTCAGATCAAGAAGAAAGCTGTTCTATAAGCTTCCGAGGAGGTTGCTTAATGTATTGAATGGAGTAGATGGCACTGAACTTGCTGAAGTCAAGCATTTAAGAAATATGTAGTTTATATAACCTAGTGATACAGAATCAGAATTAAACTGGACAAATGAATGAAGGCAGCAATGGGAAAACAGCAAGCTGGATTCCATCCCACCCTTTTTATATCCTTTTATATATGACATATATATATAATTTTATATCTGTGTCCAGCTTCAGTGAAGCACTGTAATCACTCCTGCCACTACTGTCCCGGATTCAGCTGGGATTAGGTTAATTTTCTTGCTAGTAGCTGGTGCAGTGCTGTTTAGGTTCAGTATGAGAATTATGTTGATAACGCAGATGGTTTAGCTGTTGCTGAGCAGTGCCTGCCTGAAGTCAAGGACTTTTCAGTTTCCCATGCTCTGCCAGCGAGGAGGTGCACAAGAAGCTGGGAGGCGCATGGCCAGGACAGATTAAGCAAACTGATCAAAGGAATATTCCATCGTATAGAAGGTTATGCCCAGTATATAAACCAGGGGAGCTGGCCAGGAAGGGTTGGTCACAGCTGCAGGATGCGCTGGGTAATGGTCAGTGGGTGGTGTGCAACTGTATTGTGCATCACTTGTTTCTCTTGGATTTTATTCCCCTCCCTCTTGTTTTCATTATTATTATATTTTACTTATTTTTTCAGTTATTAAAGTGTTCTTTCCTCAACCCACAGCTTTTACCTTTCTCCAATTCCTCTGTCCCACCAAAGTGAGGGGGAAGTTAGTGAGGGGGAATTCAGGTCCATGATACTTAGTTGCCACCTGGGATTAAACCACAACAACCACAAAAAGGGTTTTTTCCCTTTTCATATTAGATTGTTGATTTTGTACTCCAGTCTACCATTGCTTACCTACCAGCCTTTCTAAAAAGGCTGATGCAGCCATGGCATAACAGCAGTCCTGGAGTTACAGTGAATCCTAAGTTGTGATAGACCCTTGGGACAGGTGTCTCTTCTCAGACCTTGAATTTCTCACACATCATGGATCATGTCAATTTAGACAAAGTGAGAGGCAAATTCTAGCCTGTTTGTTCCAGGAAAAGCAGGACAAACAGAGAAAGTACAAGGTCCTGGAAGGATTAATCAACTCCTCCTTTTCTCTGGACAGTATGTTCTGGCCCAACAGGAAAAATCTGACCAACAAGACTGAAATCTGGCTTTTACCCACTCCTAGTGAAAGCAAAACCATTATGCAGTCTAAACAGATGAATAAATTTCTTTCAATTTCAAAGTCAATTAATATCAACATCCCTGATCTTAAAGCATTACCACATCATAGGTTATTATTACTGTCATTCAAAGAAAGGCAAAAATCTGGTGTAACTTTCACAGAATCACAGAATAACTGGGGTTGGGAGCAACCTCTGGCGATCATCCAGTCTATTCCCCCTGCTAAAGCAGGTTCACCTGCAGCAGGTTACACAGACCAGGCAAATTTTTAATACCTCCCAAGAAGGAGACTCCACAACCACTCTGGGAAGCCTGTTTCAGTGGTCTGCCACCCACACAGTAAAAAAGCTTTCCTCATATTCAGATGGAACTCCCTGGGTTTCAGTTTTTGCCCACTGCCCCTTATCCTGTCACTGGGCACCAGTGAAAATCTGGGCCCACCCTCTTGACATTCACACTTAAGATACTTGTTTGCACTAAGATCCCCGCATCTCTTCTCAAGTCTGAACAGGCCCAGCTCCCTCAGCCTTGCCTCAGAGGTACTCCAGTCCCCTCATCATCTTTATTGCCCTCTGCTGGACCCATGCCAGTTGTTCCTTGTCTTTATTGAACAGAGGAGCCCAGAACTGGACACAGAACTCCATGTGCAGCCTCACCAGGGCTGAGCAGAGAGCAGGATCACCTCCCTTAACCTGCCAGCAATGCTCTCCCTAATGTACCCCAGGATACCATTGGCCTTCTTGGGCCCCACTGCTGGCTCGTGGACAGCTTGTTGTCCACCAAGACCCCCAGGTCCTTCTCCTCAGAGCTGCTTTCCAGCAGTTCACTCCCC
This sequence comes from Mystacornis crossleyi, assembly GCA_013400655.1. Taxonomy (NCBI): domain Eukaryota; kingdom Metazoa; phylum Chordata; class Aves; order Passeriformes; family Timaliidae; genus Mystacornis; species Mystacornis crossleyi. The sequence continues at coordinate 50,799 of VYZQ01000827.1, forward strand.
AGCCTGTGCTGGTACAGGGGGTTATTCCTCTCCAGCTGCAGACCCTGCACTTGCCTTTGTTGAACTTCATCAGGTTCCTCTCCACCCAGCTCTCCAGCCTATCCCAGTCTTGCTGGATGGCAGCACAGCTCTCTGGGGTACCAGCCACTCACCCCAGTTTTGCAGCACCGGCAAACTTGCTGAGGCTGCACTCTGTCCAGGGCACCAATGAATAAGATGAACGAAACAGGACCCAGTGCTGATCCCTGGGTAGCACCACAGTCTACAGGCCTCCAACTGGACTCTGTGCTGCTGATCACAAAGCTCTGAGCTCTGACATGCATCTGGTTCTCAGTCTACCCCACTGCCCACTCATTCAACCCACACTTCCTGAGCTTGTCCATGAAGATGTCAGGAGAAACAATGTTAAAAGCTTTGCTGAAGTCAAGGTGGATAACATCCACTGCTTTCCTCTCATTTACCTAGCCAGTCAGTCCATCCTAGAAGCCTATCAGATTGATAGGCTTCTAGGATCATTGATGATGATAATCATCATTTCCCCGTGTCTACACCTGATGACTTTCTTTACTTCCACATGCTTAGAGATGACATCTAGAATGAGTTGTTCCATCCCCTTTCCAGAGATGGAGGTGAGGCTGGCTGGCCTTTAGTTTCCTGGATCCTCTTTCTTGCCATTTTTGAAGACTGGAGTGACGTTGGCTTTGCTCCAATCCTCGCACATTTCTCCTGTTCTCCACGACCTTGGAGCATGGCCTGATCTCAGGCACCTTTGCTATTCTCCATCACCAAGAAGAGTGCCTTAGCAATAACGTCTGGCAGCTCCCTCAGCACTGGTGGGTGCATCCCATCAGGGTCCATGGACTTGCAGGTGTCACGTTTGCCTAAATTATCTCTAACCCCATCCCACTTGACTAAGGGAAAGTCTTCCTTACTCCAGACTTTCTCTCTTGCCTCCATGGTCTGGGATTCCTGAGAGCTGGCCTCAGCAGCAAAGACTGAAGCAAACAAGACATTCAGTAACTCCACAGACTCTGTATCCTTTATCACCACAGCACCCACCCCATTCAGCAGTGGGCCCACACTTTCCCTACTCTTCCTTCTGCTACTGATGTACTTGAAGAAGCCCTTCTTGTTGTCCTTGACATCCCTTGCCAGATTTGATTCCAAATGGACCTCTCCATAATCTCTACTACACATCTGAAACTGGACAGAAACACAGTACATGCTTGTGAGTGGACAAGCATGGATTTCTGCAGGTAAAAGGGTTAAGCATGTTCAGTTTCCCATATTTCTTGATCAGCTGATGCTAGAGAGGAGCTCTAAAGCCTGCAGTCCAATTATGGCTTCAAAACATTGCCAGTTTGCCCTCACTGTTTGGCAAGAAACAGCAAAATTGTGTTAACAGTTTCTTTCGAGAATACACGTTAGCAAGTGCCAAATGACAGTTGTAATGACCCTGATGCATGTCTCTCCTTAGGGCTTTTTTGTTTAGAAGCTGGTTGCCGCCCACGAAGAAAAAGATCATTCTTTGTCACGAACTCTCCCATCACCCTGAGCTTTCTCCACTGCCACCAGCACCATACCTAGTGAGAGTAAAGTAAGAAACCACCTCCTATTTAACGAAGAGCTACTCCCACCTGGGACTATAAACACCAGAGCATGCATTAAAGGCCTGAAACAGAGCCTGCTAAAATCCAAGGAGTCCTTCCATCAACTTTAACAGGCTCTTGGTCAGGTCTTGATAGTCTATTTTTATGAAATCACTCATTTCTTCCCTTGTTTATGTAAAGAACCTTTTTTTAAAATCCATGCAGAAAGATTCTATTTGGTCTTTTATCAGGGCAATGGTTTAATCACAAGTTAAATTAAGAAGTTTCACTGTCTGCAGCCAAAAGAAAGAAGCTAAGTCTGACACAGCACCTGTGCACTGCTTCTCTGGCTCAGCACTGACCTTGGTTGACAGGAACATGTGCCTGAAAAATGCACCCAAGGGGAAACTCATCACAACATGAACAATCACAGTAGAATGATAAACACACACACTGCACAAGAAAGCTGCCAAACCCTCACAGCAGCCAGGACTCCAAGTGCATCTGGAAGGAAGTGTACCAAAAGAACGTATGTGTGTATGCACAAGTATGTACATATGTGTTTGTACACACTCTCTTACCCCACTTTGTGCCTAGAGCATCATGTTTCACTTTGTAATAAAATACATGTGTAAAAATACATTTTTGCTCCCTTATGACAGAGACAACTAAGATTATCAGGTTCCCTACATGCAATCACAACAGAATGTTATGATGTCTTGCAGTGATTTAATCATACTGATCCATTCACATACGTTTTTCTCCTTAACAAGATAACTGATTTGTTTAGCTTTGAGCAGCTTAGATTTCCTTTTCATAATTTACGATTACATGCTCCCACAAGATCATCAAAGCTGTGAGAATGCCATAAAAACACATTCAGTAAGAAGTAAGTCTGTGTTTCCTCTTAACTAATGGAAGAAACAATGGGTTTTAAATGTTGCATGGATGATTTTCTTGCACATGTGGTCTTACACAAGATTCCTTCTGTAAAAGTCTAAGGTTGG
>VYZQ01000827.1:80681-102516 GCA_013400655.1 Mystacornis crossleyi
TGTTTGGGTGATTTTTTGCTTAGCTTTCTAACATCTCCAATTCCTTTGATAGAATTTATCTGCTGTCTTCTGTTTGCATTCATCCTGGTTTAGTATCATTAGCAAATTTTACTATTTTGCTGTTTACCTCTACTTTGAGATTACCATGGAGATATTAAATAGAACAATGTCTGTCAAAAGTCCCTGACATGACCCACAAGACATTTCCACAAGTTACAACAATTGATCATTGCTCTTTGTTTACATTCTTTCTCCCATTTTAGTCTACACAGCAGTGTTCCCCGCCAAAACAATTGAAGTTCTTTCTCTCAACATGAATACCTGAAACATTGTCAAATTACATATTCAGTGCTCCGTATACACACTCCCATCGTGCTGTGTATCTCTCTGTTCACTCACTTATCATACTGTTCACTCACTTATCATACTGCCTTGCTTGCTGAGTGCCAACTTGGAGCATCCTGACCATAGCCTACAGCCTTGGTCCCCTAATCTGTAATATACAGAATTTATATGTTGCATACTAACATGAAAGGCACATTTAATACGTTTTGCTTTTTGCAAGACTGTGCTACTTGCTGTTCCTGATGCTGTGTGCCTCAGTGTTTCCTTGGGATTAGTTGGATGACTTAGCTGTAAGAAATAAACAGAACTTGGCCTAAAATATTAAAGACATTGTCCTTGATTTATGACCTTTGAGGTCAGAAACAACCATTAACTATCCTGTCTAACCTTTTCTGTCACAGGCATTACCCCATTCCCTATATACAGGGCCCAAAAATTTCTGCTTGTCTGACATGTGTTTTCCAGAAAGGGATTCAATTTTGATATGTACACAATTGCTTTCTTGGGCAGTTTGTTTCAGCAGTTCATCACACTTACTGCTACAAATCCAAGCCTTAATGCTTCCTTAAATTTACTTGGCTTACATTTCCACCCACTGATTCTTGTAATATATTCATCTGATGCAAGGCACTTTTTTCTTGTTGTGAAGGTAATTATACACTGTAATCCAGTCATCTCATTTTGGTAAGGGAAACAAAATATACTTTCCAATCTACAAGCGGCTCATATGCTTTTTCTCCCACCCTTTTTCAGATTTCTAGCACCCACTGTGCTGCAACACACCCCAGCCATATAAGTCAACTCATATATCCCTGCTAACTTGTTCAAAGAGGACGTTATTCCTCTTCCACACCATCAGATTGAGTCCTGTGTCCAATTGCTTCCTCACAATGATACCATGGACTTCTCAAGCACCACCCTTGGAATATGATTTCTATTGTATCAATACAGAAACTGTTTGTGCATGATTTAAAATTCTTTTTTTCTGCAGAGATCCTGCTTACTGAATTTGAGCTGCTCCATCTTCACAATTTATTTATCATTCCACCAATTTTAATTTCCTCCCTAATTTACTAAGCATTGTTTAACTAGTACAACTAGGGATGTACTTGTCTCTCCACCATTAAGGACAGTTCTGTGGCCTGCCAAGCGTAACACCCATTTCTGCAAACTCTCTTTCCAGAGCTTTCCTTCAGAGCTGACAGCTGCTTTCTGACACCTATCAGTTAGTCAGTTCTTAATCCACTCAGCAGTCACTCAATATCTATTGTACAGCACTCATTTTTATTAAATGCTTAAACAGAGAAGGCAAACAAGTGTGTTTGAATGCTGAAAAAATGGATTTAGAGTTTAAATCCTGTAAAGTGTTAAAAAGCCTAATCCCAACTGGTGCCTAAACACTTATAAACATGCAGACTTACGTGACTCATTGTAGGTCCACAGTTATGAAACCTCATGCTTTGTATATTTTTCTGTTATTATTTCTCTTATCTATGAAAGACAAAACTTAGACTGTTGGATAGACCACACATTGTCTTTTGTAGTCACACACACACAGCTTTCCTTTTGTTTCTCTGCATCTCCACAGGTAACTATTAATTTTCAAAAATAATTGGCAATGTCAGTATAAATCTTTTAGATACTACTTGTCATATTATTGAGTTCAGATTATGCAGCTTTGGTGACTTTCATCCATATATTCAAGTATTCCCTCATCTGTTTCTATCAATAGGATTTATTTATTTGTGTCACAGTGTTTCTTTCTTGTTAATTGCTTCAAGTTATTTTATGTAATTAAAGACAGATGGTAAAGCAAAGTTCAGTATCTCATCCATTTGTTAATCGGTGGCTTATGCAGCTCTATAAATGTAGCAGGGATGTTATGATTTTGGTGTTTTGTGTGCTGTGCTTTAAATTAAATACTGGGACCGATTCCGAGTTACACTGAAGCCAATGACAAAAGCTGCCATTGACCAGGATCTCACAGTGGGAGACCATGGATGAGGAAAGCTGTGAGCCAGCTCAGTGTGGTGTTTACACTTTACAGAGGCACACAGCTCACTCGCTCCTACACCCAGGTCTCACCACGGACCTTTGCATCAACAGCTTCCACAATGTGTCAGGGGCAAATGAGCAGCCGGGTCAGGGCACTGATGAAGAGGTTTATGGAAACCCATCACTGGTTTCAGCATTCTTTGGGCTTCTTCTATTTTGGGGGATTTTTTTTTTTTCCATATGCAAGGGAGCAAAACATCTGTTTTCATTAAGGACGTCTTGTTCTTCAGATTAGAGGAAATCACCAGAAAAGGAATAACAAACAAAAGTCTCCAGAGGGAAAAGAAGTCCTCCACGTGCTCCCTTGGGAAGCCATCTTGAACTGATCCAGAGAATCCGCAGCCTGGGAGCAGCTCAGCCAGATCCCGGATCCTGGCACAGATCCCTCACTCCCGTACAATCCATGCACCACTCACTTGACGCCCAACCTGTTCATGGGCTTATTTTACCCCAGCTATCTTTTACCTCCAGATCAATCTGGAGAGTGCTCTCCTCGCCTTGCAGGCCCTAGAATACTGTGTTATTTTGATGCCCTTATCCTTCCTCTTTTATAAAGAAAAGGTTCATGGCACTCCTGCTGGTTTGCCTGTCCATCCCCCGTGCTCCCACACTGGGCAAGTACCCTCTGCACAAGCACTAGCAGCAGCAATGGGTTTCTAACCAACTTACTTGCTCCCATCTCTCAGTCCAGCAAGCAATTTGGCTTTATCTGTTTTGACTGAGTACGAGCCTGCTCCTATTGTTTCTCACATTCTTGCATTTCCACCACAGTGTGTGACTGACAGAAAAGCAATTCCTCAGTTGGACTACAAGGGGTGTGCTGGGAATCGCAAGTCAGCCTAAGAATTTATGTGCTAGACCAAATTATTGTAACTGACACAACACTTCCAGCAAGTGAGTTTGGAAATACCAGAATCTCCCCCATCCCCTCACCACCACCACCCACTCGCCCCCACCTCCACTCCCCCTTTATTCCTTGGGAAAGCCAAATTAGAGAGAATAAGGATTCCTCATCGCTACTGTGAGTCATGCTCACATTGAGCACATTGCTGATGAGGTCAGCGACAAGGGCTACTGGGCTTCAACTACAGAAAAAATGGATTTTTCTAAAAGGCATCACAGTCAGAGCAACAGGAAAGAAGAGGAATGCAGAAGCCACCAAGGCCCCTAAACCACAGGTGAAAGGGAAGCCCAGATGGACTTACACTTCTCAAAATAATGAGCAGACAGGTGGCACGGGACACTGTGCCCTTTTATTCACCTAACCTTTAGGCCCTTAACATAAGTTTTTATTTCCTTACCATGAATGTTCACCAAAACATCAAATTCACCTATTTTACTCAGCCTAGGATGGGATTTTTAAAAATGTTAGCACTACTTACTCCAGGGAACAAGCAGTGAGGCATATTTGAAAATAACTGAGTAATTTCTGCCAAGCAGGTGTCATGCATAAATCCTATTTAAAATTCAGACAGTAAACTTTAAGCACATGCTTAAGTCCTAATAGAGACAATGCAATTTAACCAAAGTGTAATTCAGCATGTGCTTGGCTGAGTGCTTGCATCAGGTCACAAACAGTGAAGGATTACCCGCACCAGCAGTCCAGCTGCGGATTGTAGGGTGGCACTTAAACTGCTGAATCTGCTATAGCAAGTGGTTTTTTTCCTCTTACTCATTTTTACTATTTCTTTTTTTGCATGTGTTCCTGTAAAACAGGTTTCACCCTTCAGGAAACCATCTGTATTTGGCACCTATTTGGCACATTTTTACCTATTGTAAAAAAATGACAGTTGAAAATTCCAAACTGCTTTAACTATAGAAAAAAAAATCTAACGCTGATGCTGAAACAGAACTTAAAATATTAAAGGTTGATAGATTTTTTTTCTTTCTTTTTTAATTGTTAAATGCTAAAGCATCAAGCAAACATACTTTACAGTCTATTGCATCGGGCTCTTTTTCAGTAGGTTGGCTCCTGCCAACAGCAGGTTCATAACTGCCAGTTCTAATTAAAAACTTTATTTTAAAGATACATTTCACAGTTTATTCATGGCACCCTGAGAAATTTAAATTGCTGGATTGAGCAAATGGATACAGTTTCTTTTCTATTGATTCCCAAGTAATGGCTTTAATTAATTGTTTCAGCAATTCACGATTGATGTACTATGGCTGTTGAAATCAATTTCTTCTTTTAGACAAGTCACCTAGAGTGGATTCCCCCCATGATGCCTATTTCTTTGCACAGGGTTTAGCTACATTTTATTTTCCTTTTTAATTTTGTATTGCATCAGTCCAAAAATGGCCAAAGATTATTCTTGCCTCAAGAAGTTCAGTGACAAATCCTTTTAAGTAGTCTCAGTTGTAATGGAGAGACAATTGCCATCATAAACTCTGTATAAGTAGCATTGTGAAATCTTGGATTTATAAGCATGTTATAGCAAAAACTATTTTGATAACCCACGCTTTTCCCTGCTGTGTCCAGCTTTCTGGTTGTAGAAAAATACAAGTGAAACAGTTTTCTGCCTTCTAGATTTAGTGGGAAAATAGCGCCTTCAAGAGCTGAACACCAGATCTAGAAATGCCACACCTGTGGGTGGCTAAATTTTACTGAGGCTCTCTCTGCCCTTATTTCTCTCTTACTAAGGCACACATTGAGAGGAGTTACAAAGGAGAAAAATGTAGCCTAGGCTTTTGACTCACTTTGTTTTTATAATTATTAATAAATGCACAGTATATATTCTACTTCAATGATTGCTACTTGTAATCTTGTATCCTTTAAAAGCTTTTCAGATTGAATATATAGATTATATGTTCTATTAGGTGATGAAATAATAGATCATATCTTTATTTTATTATTTGGTGATCATTAGCTACTGTAGAGCATATTACCAGCAGCAAGTCCTCCAAATAGCTTGTACTGAGAGTATCACATCAGAAAAAAATCATTACAATTCACTAGAGCCCTATCTGCATTTTCACAATGATATAAATACACCTCAGTTTCTTAATGAAGTCAGATGTTTGCATTTACCAACAGGTTTTAGGCAGGACATTGGCTAGAGATTCCTTAAGAGTTTTAGACTACAGTCAGCATCTTCCTAAGTTTTGTCATTGAGACTCAATCCTGCTTTCTGATCACACAGAAACCTTCTGGTTTGGGTGGCTGAATAACAGCCCTGAGGCAAGCACAACTGTTAACATTTGAAAGTGCTAGCTAGGAAATATTTAATGTGTTTTTAGCTACTTTTAGCACCATTAAGCTGTTGGGAAGAAAAAAAAACAAATCACAAACAAACAAACAAAAAAAGGAGTCAATCCCATCTGATGAGCCAGCTCTTCTACAGACCTCCAGCAGACACTCGCCAGGTCTTTAGTGGTCTACGGACCCTAGCTTCAAATCCACTGCAGTGTTTGAAATCTCACTCTTAGAGTGGCTGAAAGCTCTCCACACCTGTATGTTTCTTTTTGCAGTAAGAGCTGGATCTGGCTTCAAATGCATGATAAAGAAAGACATATAATTTTGACTTAAGAGGCATTTAACTAAACCACCAATATATTCTCTTAATTCAAAGCAGGAATAGGGGGAACATCTCCAAATCCAAAGAATGTATTATATCATCAACTCCTTGTTTTTAAGTGGTTCCAAATCATCAAAAAGATTGTGTAAGAGCAGCTGATTCCCAATATAGATATCCTTTTCTTGGGCACCAAGTCATGCCAAGACCCTGGCTGAAATTTTACAAGCGTCTCAGATTGTACTTTAAATAATAGTTATTAGTCATAAGGATTGGCTACCTTTCTTTTCTTTGAAAAGAAGCTATAAATGTATCATCATTTATTCATTTCTGAAATCATCACATTGTTCTCCAAAAGAGTTGGGTTAAATTTACAAAATTTAGAAACATATGTTGTGGGATGTGTTTAGGATGCTTCTACTCCTAAAGTCAAGTTTGAGAGTACATGTCCTATCTCAGTTGTGAATTCTCTGAAAAGGATGTTCAGTCAGAAGTAAGAACTTTTCTGCAAATTTCTGAAAGTGGTATTTCCTCCTTTTTTACATAAAACATTTTTTCTCGAATAAAAACAGTCTGATAATTACTTTTATTCTTGTATTGGTGTACCAGTTCCAAGGTCCAGTCATTAACTAGGACTCCAAGTTAATAACTGCTGTATGAACAGGGAGGAAGCAAATTTTCCCTGCCCCAAAGGGTTTGTAATGTAAACTCCTAATTTAAAATTCATTAATTTTACACATCACCTTACATAACAATCACAATGCCATAAAGGAGTGAACACATGCTTGTAATTAAAGCCATGGCAGTCTCATCCCATTGTATGAAAAATAGCTCTATCATAATGGTCCTGAGTTCGTGCCAGAATAGCAGCTAATCATGGGAGAAAGATGATCTAACACTTACAGAACATGAAAATAGAAAAGAAACATTCTGGTTCCAGCCTATTTTCTCTAGACTTGCTGGGTGATCTTGTGCGTGCTACTTATGCTTTCCACTCCTCAATATACCCATGTGCAGAACAGCAATAACAGTATTTATCTGACTCAGAAATGTTTTGTAAGAATAAATTCATAAATCATTAAGTCTCTTACGCACTCTCAACATGATTTCTACACGGCACCCATTATAGACACTCTTAAGAAGCACACATGAACTGCTGATTTTAGCCCCATAACACCTCTAAAAACTAGAGGTCAAGGGAATATGTGACAGAAGCAAATAGATTAATCATGGTCAAAACCTTTCTATTCCTGTCCTATTTGCATTTCACCTCCAACACACAATAAGGATAAAGTTAATCAAATTCATTTTTCCACTTCTTGATTTACAACATTTTAACAAATATATGTTCAGAAACTCAGACCAAGAGTTTCTATATAAAACTTGTGGAGAAACTCCTTGGATTCCTAATCTGTATACTGTTATCATAAGAGATATCAAATTCTTTGAAATTAAAGAGGTCACAGTAATACCTTACAAGGAGAGAAATTCTGGTAAATGCTGCTTTGGATGACTTTTCATCTTAAAAGAATGTGGGGACATTGCTCAGTAGTCATAGCATCACTGTGCTTGTACCTAGCAGGAAATGCCAATACTAGATCATCAAGGTCAGTAGTCCCATTCATTGACAAAACCATTCGTGATATGAGAATGAATGAAGTGTCTTGAAAGTCAGCAGTCTCTGATTCTCTGTGCAAATTTCACAGTTCAGGACAGAGCCAGTCTATCAGTGGCATACTTTCAGCATGTAATCGTCTGTAAAGTCACGTCCCAATAGAGATAATGAGGTCCCATTCATTATTTGCCAAAGAAGTGCAGCAATTTAAGCCTGACTCTCTTCTGCTGGAAAATTAAGTGTTTGAAATTTGGACCTGATCCTACCTTCACTGAAGTCAGTGATAAGGCACCACCTGATTTCAAGGGAGCAGCAGCAGACTTTTTGTAATGCAGAGATCACATTAAATTCACTTACCCTTCTCTCACAGAGTGAAAAGCAGGTCATGGGTCTGATGTTTGCAGCAATAATGAGGAGGCTTTAGAAACTAAATGGGATGTAGCTGATTATTTTAGCACAAATTGAACTGAAGTACTAATGACTTACCAAGCATTATTCTTATCTGTTGCACAACCAGGACATGATGATGTCCAGAAATAGCGTAACATCATACTTTGTTCAGCAAAATGCTCAAGGGCTGATACTCTGTTCACTCCCACTGACATAAATCAGGAGGCAAACTCACTAAAGTAACTGAATTACATAAGACTAAAATTAGTGAGTGGAGAGTTAGACCTGAAAAGGACCACTCCAAGCAGTGAAAGGGAAGGTATCACCTTCCCCCAGCACCATCCATCTGAGTCAAGGACCACCCCAGCCTACTGTGCTTGTGGAGGGCTGAGCCCCAGCAGGGACTGCAGCAGCCCTTCTGTCACAGTCTGTGGTACCTTTGCTCAGGGAAAAAAAAAGGGGTTGAGACCAGAGAAAAAGTGACTCAATGGGGCCATCCCAAAGGAAGCCACAGGGAAGATCAGGTACTTGGACTTTACTGTGACACCAACTTGTCTCAGTCAGAGCCAGGCCAAGGCACAGGGCTGCTCTGAGCCAGTTTGGCTGGCCAGAGATGACACACAGACTGCAGTGAGTACTCTGGAGATATGCTTTCTTTTTGACACTTGTCCTATCTCCCTGAGAAATACAGCTTCCCCCAGCACAGAGGCATTGGCTGCTTCTGACACTGGCTCCTAATTTTCCATATTCAGTGCAAGGTATTCAGTTAATTTTTTCTCCAGTTTTAATGCAGTTTACTCACATACATTATTCAACCCTAGGTGAAAATGTAAATTTCTTGGTCCAGTATTCAGCTCCACTCCTTCTTAGCCATTTCACATTCCCCACTACAACAATGATGTGCTCTGTACACTACCCTGCCATGTCCCCCTTCTTGCTCACCAAGATCCTGCCCCCAATTGCAGGGTGCTACCGCAAGTCCCCAGATTGCCCAGAGGAGATCACAGCCCCTCATAACATCCTGCTGTGAGTAGCAGCAGGACACACAGTAAGGCTACAGGTGACCATACAAGATCCCATCTGACAGTAAATCAGGGAGCATTGTTCTAACACCAAGAACCAAACCCCAACCTTTGAGCAGGACTCTGAGGCGGACAGAGCCATGCCCTTCCCTATTCAATGAGTGTTTCTACATTCTGAAGTCAGAGAGACACTGAGAGTATCACCAAACAGCCCCTTACATCTTTTTACACAAACTCAGTATCATGTTCTAGCAAGACAGCCACAGTGTTTCCAAACCAGCAGCATGTTCGTCAGGAGACCCATAGCTCATTCTTCCCCTTATGCACAGCAAACACTTGTATTCCTGTAGCTGTGAGCATCCTCTTTTATGTAAAAAGCGAAAATTAAGATTAATAGTTCCTGCACAGAAAATCAGCGTTCATTATAATGAACAACTCTGGCTTGTAAAAGTAAAGGGTCTTTTACATAGTGAATAAACTGTTCACCACATTATATCTTTAAGCAGTATTTTAGCTATTTTGTAACTATCTGCAAGTCAGCATCTTACATGGTTCAGAAAAATTAACTAAATTGAAGACTTAAACTAAATCAATGCTCAGCAGAACTGTAGCCTTATTTTTGGATGCCAAGCCACACTACAGAAAACTTTGTTAGAAAGCAAAAAGAATGTTATTTTTCAACAGAACATGTGTGTGTGTATAAAGGAAAACATTATTCACAGCTAAAGTTACCCATGAAATACAAATGCAGAAGATTAAGAATTCTGAAAATCTCGTATGTACTTTAGATTAGGAACAAAAAACTTTTCATTTTTCTGAATAATTCTGGTGTAATACCTTACACCAGAGAAGTTTTAATTAGATAACAATAATTAAGTCTGTCTGATAACATACGTCTTCATTTACAAATGGGTAAATGGAGATTGAAAGTGGTTCTTTGTGCCTTACCCAATCAATCAAAGAACAAAACAGCACAGAACTTATGATGTTCTGGCTTCCACTTCACTGGTCAAACTTTTACCAGATCACATCTCACGCCAACAGGACCTCATGCTAACAACCTCATTGTATTTGAGAGTGGGACCCAGAGTTTTCAACTCCATTATTGCAGTAACACTTCATCATTTGTATTCCTGCCAATTAGTTTAGCATATACAACTGCTTTTACGGCCAAACAAAACAAGTTTAGGAATTCACATATTTTTATTTTAATTATTAATTATATTGTTTTCCAAGAACCTCATTTAAAATACCATTGAAAGTATTTTTCTCATTTGTCAAAAGCCCCAGTAAATTTATTCCCCTTTTATGTGGTACTGGATTATTTACTCTTCATTTTCTACATAGAACAAGCCCTGACTAGTTACTAGATGGCAGACATGACATATCCAAATCCCAGGAACTTGCTTATTTTACTTCATAGGTCTGTTGAGGGTTTGGCTGTTTTCCTGATCTTGCACATGTGAGCTCCATCTTTCTGCAAATGCATCAGCCAGCCTGCCTGAGCTAGTCACAGGCAGGATTAGTAAAATCAGGCATCTGCAGATGTTAGGCTACCAAAAATGAATGCCAGTCCTGAATTTTAGGGGCTTTCATTTGATGAAGGACTGTGGGACTTGGCAGGATGGAGGGAGTTGGGATACTCCCGCATGATAGCTTATCTGCATGAAAAGGAGTGGCAGGCTTCATAGGATTTAGCAGCAGCACGGATAATGAGGACAGAACAGCCTGACCCGTGGAAGTGTTGAGCAACCACAACTCTCATTTACTTCAGCACTTTTGTAGACCAGATCCTCAAGGCTATTTGCTTTTTGGAATAAGCCGTTAGTGATCTGCATCAGCCTTTCCTCTTGGCAGTGGTGGCCCACACCATTCCCACCATTCCTTTGGCCAGCCATGACCAGCATGGCTCCTGATCACAGACCATGTGACACAGTTATTTTTAGCATATCAAATTCGCAGAGAGACTAAATGCTCAGATTTTACAAGTTATTGAAATGTCTGTTTCCTCCCATTCACTTCTCTCTCCAGGTCCAGCAAACTGCTGCTTTTGACAAACTACGAGTCACCATCTTGCTACTGAGCAGACTGTGCTTGGGAGAAAAGAATCAATTAAATAATAAAAGTGTCAGAGGATTTGCCTATTTTACTACTTTTTTTAACTTTCTGGTGTCATTTTTCTGTCAAGAAACCAAAAACTGAAGAACTACATCACAGTAACTCTTTGCCTTGACTCACACAAACCAAAAAAGATGTGTCAGTGATGGCTGTCACGAGCTGCACTCATTACCACTGCTGTCCCTTGGAAGGAGCCTTTGTTCATTTTTCCTCACTTCTGGCTACTCACTAGGAAGGGTTAATAGGGAGTGAATCTTCTTTGAGATAATCTTCTGCATTGGTTTCCTTTTCTGTATCAGTAGAAAAGAAACGAAGCAACACAATATAGAACATAGAATAAACATATATAATTCTATAAACATAGAATATAGAATTATGACTTACAGAATGCTAAGTATTTTTTTCCCACAGACTTTACTACCTCCCTATCATTGCTATTGATTCATCTGTTTCTCTGTGTGAAAAGCTCATCCTCTGCTAGGGTGAATTGCTGAGATATTGTGTACTGCATGATTCAAACACTCTCCCAAAGAGCTTATTTGCAGGGTTTTCATAAGGTGAGAAAATAACCTGGCTAACACAGCTGTAAATGGATTGATTTTAAAAAAAAAAAAAAAAAAAAAAGAGTTTTCTAAAAAAATTTCCTGAAACTAACTGCAATGAGTTTAAACTCTTCTACAACAAATGAGGCACAATGGGGTCTACCCATCCAAATTCAATTGCATTGCAGATTATCTACCTACCTGGGTAAAGATCGTTCTTTGTCTGATTGAGAATATACATGTAGGCATGGGACTGCCACATGACTATTTTATTGCAGAGTTCATCTGCCTCTTTCCATCCCCTTTCCGCATTTTCTGCCAGTCTGTACTTCCTCCCCACTGTCAAATGCTCCCGTGATCTACCTCTAAAAATGTAGCCCTTAAAATATCCTGACAAGCTCTATGGACCTGTACAGCAAGAAGGAAAATTTGGCAGAGGACTATTTGTCACGCACACTGAACTTAGCTCAGGGCCTCATTAGATCCACATACGGAGCTTCAAGGGTATTTGTTTGGGATGGGCTGTGAACTTATCTCAACCAAGGGTGACTCCCATTCACTGGCAGATGGAGGAGGTGGTGCCAGTAACATTACTGGGTTCAGAAATACAACACAGCTTGTCATAACATGTTGCTCTGGCAACATCTGTTAACAGCCCACAGAGCTATGTAGCACTTAAGCCAGATATAGCCATAATGTAGTTTTTTGCACTGAGCTGCAGCTATTTGTACCTTTCCCAGACAGCACTATGTATTATTTTCTCCTGGCCTCAGAAAACCCCACCATCTCTTTCAGGGATTATTTCCATTTTTCTGGCCTTAGACTACAATGCCATGCCAGGTACATCTCAGTAACAGACTTTTTGGAGATGTCAAGCTCAGAATTACACCAAATTCCTTTAGACACTCTTGACAACACTCAGCCAGCAGCAGGGTTTGGTCCAGACATCATTGCTTCTCAATCAATGGAGCTAATTTCTTACAGGAACTCCTCCCAGCTTCACCATCACTCCAAACCCTTAACGACATAGCATCCAGTTTCATATACTCTATTCAGCTATGGGGAAGCTGGCCTGGCACCACCAGGAAAGACTATGGAATAAAACATTTTTGCTTTTGAGTTCATAATTACAACCATTTTGATGTGTTACAGCTGCAGATGGATTTACAAAGGCCAACCTAGTCTCCTACTAGAGCAGTGAGGTCATATCAACACGAATACTCTACAACAAATGTAGTCTATAAAGAGGGGTAGGTGATAGGGAAGGAGAGAAGGACTCCTGCTTTCTTGTGCACCAACAGGATTTAATCATAAACCACAATTTTTTTATACTTTTAGAATTTTGCCTGTTCAATGCATGAAAGTGGTGACAATTCCAGAGTGATAAATACTTGAGAATACTTCTGTTGTGATAAGGGGGCCCTTCAGGGTGTCTACAGAGACAAAAGTCAAAAGAGGTTAATGCATGCCACAGCTGTGCCATACCCTTCCTCTGGCTCTAGTAAGCCTGGTGGGTTTTTCCACTGAAACAGCAGGGGATTTTCCTATCAGAAGGCAGTTGGTATCAGCAGATCTCCCAGTTTATCTAGATGTCGCATCTCTTCCAATTTAAATGCTACATCAGTGGTTATTAAGCCTCCGTTGCAAAGAAATAAAATGAAGGAAAACATTCTGGAGGGTGCTCTGGATTCCATTAAAGGATTGAATTTCTCACTATATTACACTGTTTCCATATGGCTGAAACATGGAGCTGAATACACTCGTATACTGCTAGCGGTATAATCCCAGATGGTGACAAATGACCTCATTTCAACAGCAGCATATAGATCTTTATGACACCAATGCTCAGCCATGCTCTTGGGATATTCTCTCCAAACAATGAATGACTGGCAGATAACATAATGTTTAACTTCTGCCTTCACTTTTGTACACACTTCATGGCTAACACTGCAGAGCTACTCGCTCATTAAGTACTCGGCCTTGTAACAGTGTTCAAATGACATGAGATATTCCCTGAGCTGCCAGCAAAGGATCTCCTTTGGCCCCCGAAAGTCAACTGTGGTGCAGGCATTGTGTCACTATCTGTGTGTAAAGATATGCTCTGGCAGGGCAGAAGTGAGCTGATAACGTCTTACCCCTGCTTGGGCCCTTCAGCTGCCTCTTGGGGAAGTGTGAAAGGCTGCCAAGCTCAAGATGTGCTGCATCCTGCAATTTGGCTTTCCAGAGAAGAACAACCCCTCCCCCCAAACTCACCCACGCAGTTCTTTACCCCAAGAAGAGGTCATCACACAAAAAGTAGATAGGAGAGAAAAAGACTGTACACTTGACTGTAACTGCAAAAGAGAGAAGTCCAGAGTCCTCTTGAGATGTTGTGTAAATGGAAAGCAATCTGGGCTGTCTCCATTTTTTACAGAAAGACCTCTGTGCTTTTGTGGACTTCATGGCCTGCCAGATGGAGACGGCTCCAAGTAACACTGAGCTCTTATTGCTGCAGAAAACCAAGGAGAACTATAACCCCAAGTACTGCAGGTGTAGGAGGGAGTACTTGCTCAGATGATGATTCATGTCAGCATCTGAATAAATAAGGTCAGACAGCCAGAGATTATTCCAGTGAAGGGGAATTTATTTGTTTGTGGGGCAGAAAGGAGGGGCTGTTTGTTTGTTTCGTATCATTATACTGTAACCCTGGCCTACTCTGACTTGTTTTTGGTTTTTTCCCCAAGATTTAGTACTCATTTATTTTAATTAAGACCTCAGTTCAGCAAAACATAACTGGGTGTAGCCTACCTGAACTGGAATAGCTGTATCAAAGGCATAAATAGTAATGTTAACATACACTGTGTAGTCAGCATAATGTAGCCTTTATAAACATATCTGCAATCTTTTTTAAGCTAGATGTCTCCACTACAGACCATTAAAAATAAAAAATCACTTGCCTCAAAGGGGTGAAAAAGGATTAATTAGTCAGTGCTCGTGCAGCACTGTGAAGATACAAATCGTGGGACTGTGTTATTAGTAAGCAAAAGATGCCAACAGGAAGCAGCATTGTTAAAGGCACGAGGACTAACAATGGTTTTGTTCTCACATTTGTAAATGGTTCGTCTGCTATTGAAAGGTGTTGGCCTTTCAGCCTAGGAGACTGAAATCCTCTTTCTTCACCCAAAAGAGCCTTCATGGGCTGTGCATACTTTCTCACACTCCCTCACAAGTGTTCCTCACTCTTAGCTTATAGATGCTAGACAGTAACCCATTCTCCATAGTCCTTTTATTGCTTGGCCTCTGCCTCAGCTGCCAAGAGGGGTGCCATTTAGACTCATTGTTATGGTAGCTTTTATGATCTAGACATGGTGTCTAGGATCAGAGACTTCCTAGCAATTTTGCATATGCTGCTGCACTGCCATCAGAAGAGAAGGACTCCTAGTAGCCAAAAATGTGGGCAGAATTCAAAGCAATGACCTACAGATGAAAGGCACCCCATCTGGGCCAGCTAAGCCATCCAGCCCCTGAATGCCAGCTCTTCACTGAATGAAACCGTATTGTGATGTGATGCTCAGAAGAGAAAAAAAGAAAAAAGAAGCAGTTTTAAAATATCTGTGGATAATTCCTGTCTAGATCTAGGGCTACAGACATTCAAACCTTGCTTACATAATATTTCTATCACACACCGTCCTCCCACCTAACTCTCCACCTCATGCCAAGGTGCTGGAGGGAGGTCTTGTTCTTATTTATGCAGCATGAATACAAAATCAGAGAGGGTGGCAGAAACTTTCCACAGAAGGTATGGTGCCTTGGCATGCTGAGGAAAATAGTAGAGCAGGAACAGCTTGTAAATGAGGGGGAAGAGAAGGATTAAAGAAATTGGAATGAGGGTATTCAAGTATTTCCTCAAAAAACAGGATGACTGCAGTCCTTTAAACCCAAAAACCCAGGGAGAAAAATACAGAGAAAAGCATCTTTTCTCCCGATGTTTGTTATATTGCTCGCTTAGACAAGCAAAATCCTTTTTTACCCCATTGTCCTCAGCTCCTGACACACGTATGACCTCTGTCCTCCTTCCTTGCAAACGGAGGCCAGATGAGGAAGGTGGTTTTGTCACCTGGAGTTAATTTATGCTGGTCTCTGCTGTGCCGTGCTGCTGTGTTGGGGTGGAACCTTTTCAGATGTCGGGATGATAGGAGAAAGAAAAATGAAGCAGCAGAGTGTGTGTGGCGGGTGGCCGAGTCATCCTATCACCACGTATTTGTGTAGTTTCTTTTAGTGCCATCCAATCTTTCCTTCTGTCCCTAAATGGCCTGTGTTGAAAATGTCCCTGCTTACAGTTGCTCAACTGGAATGAGGACAAATTGTTTGCAGTGGCCCCCTTCCAAATGCTTGTGCTGTAACTTTTGTCTTGACTAGTCTCTGGAGATATCTCTAGAGTGAGTTTCCTACGACTCGTTTGTGCTACCCCTGAGTCATGTCAGATTTTCTTCCTCTAGTCTTTCAACTTTGTAGCAGAAATCTTGTTCAAAACACCCCCTTCACAGAAAAAGCCAGAGCAGGCGGAGGCTTAATGCTGTTATGGCACAAGTTCCCCAGTGAATTAAACCGAGGGGGTTGGGTCTCGAGGGTGCCCGAGGTTACAAAGTGGTTCTAGCGGGCAAGGAGATCCACAAGCACAAAGGGATGGCCACACCAAGCAGCTCTGAGTTACTAAGTCCTGATGGTGTTAGGATTGCACTGCCTTCCACACTACATCAGCCGCTTTTGTAGGTAGAAATGCCTGGCCCCTTGGCCCTCCAGACTGCTGCAGTTCAGCACTGAAGGGGTGGTGAAGGTACTCTTCCCCCTCATATTCACATGTGAGTTAGTCCAGGATGACACAGCATCAAAAAAAAAAGGGGGTTAGCAAGGCCNATTGCACTGCCTTCCACACTACATCAGCCGCTTTTGTAGGTAGAAATGCCTGGCCCCTTGGCCCTCCAGACTGCTGCAGTTCAGCACTGAAGGGGTGGTGAAGGTACTCTTCCCCCTCATATTCACATGTGAGTTAGTCCAGGATGACACAGCATCAAAAAAAAAAAGTGGGTTAGCAGAGCCTGAAGAACTAAGCCAAGAAAGGAAGGGTTTATAGTTCCAAAAACCATTGGATGAAGTTTTGCACGTAGACTCATTAATAGATGTTACAGAAGAAAAGGTTCATTCCTCCCCTTTTAGATGCATGACCTGTTAGACATGTATATATATCAATAACATTTTCCAAGGATAACTAAATTCAAAGGCCATTGTCTGATTATTTTTAATGAATGTTAAATATTAGTTTTTCATCAAGTGTACAATCTGGTTTTAGAAAAAAATTACAGAGTTAAAGCTATGAAATGGTCTCTTTCAACACTACTAGGGCAGAAAACCAGCCCCACGTAAAACATCTTCCGTGTCCCTTTTCACACTTTGCAGAAGATGATCTGAGCATCCTCAGAGTGAGAGAGAGTGAAGCCTGGAGATGAGACTGCCATGCTTTCTCACTGAGCCCCTGGGCGTACAAGGGCCATGATGGGGAGCAAATTGCACGACCATCAGCCCTTCCTGCCTCTTGGCTGGAAGTAAGCAGCCATCACACAGACCCACTGCTGGTTCCCCAGGGGGGCTTTGGCCTGCTTAGATTTCCTAGGGTTTTAAGTCACAGGGGAGCCCTCCTATGCAGCCCCCCTCAAAGCACCTCAGCTCCTTTTGCTTTGTGCCACAGGAAATGGGAGTGTGGAATAAAAAAAGAACAATGGAGCTTAGTGAAGGCATGCCATGGTTCCGGACATGGGCTTGTCCACGTTGCACATTGGGTGGTGCATCACATTGCAGTAACATCTCCTGCTCTGTGACCGTTTTCTGGTGTCCTGACTCAGCAGAGAGGTAATCTCCACTGCAGACATATCCCTGTGTCTCTGAGATAACATTACCAGCTAGAAGTGGACAGAGCACAGCCAGCCAAGGCACTCCAGATACTAGGGGTTGCCCAGTGTTATGAGACTTAGCAAATAGAAGGATTTTGTAGAACTTTGCCGTTATTCTGGGGGTTTAAAATCCTTGTTACTGGCTCTCTTTTATTCATTACTTTTTCTTTTTCTTTCCTTTTTTAAATTTTTTTTTAACACAACCAGTGTCATACTGTGTCTCTTCCTCACAGTTAGCCAGCCAAATGATTGCTTGCATTGCACCAGAATCTCACAAAACACTAAGACTACTTTGTTTTTCATTAGCACTAGAGGGGGAACATAAACAGGCTGGGCTCATGGTTTATAATTGCATATGTAATTACCATTTTAAGACCACTCTTAGCAATACAAATTAGCTCACTGCCCTTTGTATCAGCTCTGCAGTGCCTCTCAGAGCACACGTAAGCCATCTCATTTTTAGTCAATCATGCAGCCAGATTCCAACCTCGGATGTGCTGAAAACTGTGATGTACCTCTAAAAATTATCTTCTCTGCTTGCAAACACAGTGACCAGTATTTGGAGCCATGCCTTGATGTTCACTATGCAGTTGGAAGAAGAACCTGTCCAGGCCAATCTTTGGGTCCAATCCAGCTGGCAAACGTTGCATAGCACAGCAAATTTTTGTAGAGTTACTCCTGGTTTGCTTTGTTTTCAGCATCTCAACAGATCTATGGGAAGAGATCTGCTGACACCACGAAGGCAGAGTCTGCACTTGGCATGATTGGTTTCTTCCATATAAGTAGTAGGGAAGACGAGGAGCATATTGTCAATAAAACACAGACATTATTTAGAATTCAACTTCTAAAAGCTGCCCTAAAGTAATGAATAGCAGTGAATAAGTCCAAAGCCATTCTACTCTGTTTTGGTTACTACTTTACGCTCCCAGAGCTCATATTTTCAAAGGGACAAAGCAGGGATGCCCAGAGGAGAGGAAGTCTCATTCTAAGAAGCTGTAAAAAGAAATGCATGGCCACAGATCAGGGGATAATTTTATGTCTCACATGTTTTCTGACCCTATGAAGAGCAGCTTTAAATTGTTGCTCTCCTTGATTTTAGTGGAAGCTGTAGCAGACACCATAGTTTACAAAATAGAGGGTGGGCATGAATCCTGAAAAAGTAGATCCATAACAAAATCTTGGTCACTGAGGCCAGAAGGACCCCTTTCCTACCCTTCTGTCTGTGGCAGGATTGATCTAATTATTCTATAACTGTTCCTGCAGATGGGTGTCTGGCCTCGAATAACTCCAACGACAGTGATTGTCCAGCAGCTCTTGGCAGCTTGTCCAACTGACGAACAGTTCTTCTACAGTTTTGCCTAATACTTAACCTAAAACTTCCCTTCTGCTTCAGCCAATTATTATTTGTCCCATCTTTGTTGACTAATGAGAATAATTGATCCTTGTCCTCTTTATAACATTCCTTTATGTCTCCCGTTGTTATGTTCCCCACACTACTTTTGCCTTTAGGCTAAAGGTGCCAAGTTATCTTAACCTTTCCTCTTAGATCTGAATGCCAGACTTCTTACCATCTTTCTTCCACTCTAAATTCTTCAATTTGTCCATGTTTTTTCATACAGAATTGAATGCAGTTACTCCAGTTATGCTTTAACCAGTGCCAAGCAGAGCGCAATAATTACTTCAGTAACCTTACTGACCCCATCTAATAACAAAGGCAAAATGCAGCATGTAATTAAAATCTAAAAAAATAACTATTTTTAAAAGCTAATTGCCTTAACAATCAGAACATTCTACAGCTCAGAGAACACACACTAAAGGATTTAAAGGTTATTGTTCATTCAAAACACATCTTTTTCAATTATATTCCGTATATTATATTTTGAGCTATGTTCAGTTTTACTCCTATTAGGAGTGGTCTGCACTGCATCTCTCACACTTCCTCACCTTCCTTTTATTTCCTGCAGATTTAACTCCTAGAAGCTCCATGAGGTCCTGTCTATAGTAGAGATGTTCACTAAGGATTCCCCACTGTTTTGAGCCCTTCTCCAGCTCAAGTACCAGTATGGCACAGTAGAGAACTCCCACTCATGCCTTTGATCTTTTAGGCTATTACTATGTCTTCCAGCTTCACTAATGTCAGTGGAGCAGAGCCAACAGTGAGGCATTTTTAGAAAGCTTCCTTTGCAGGGACAAAGTACTCATCTCCTTTGCCAAGTCCATGGCACCCTACCTTGACTCCCCTTCTCTCTGTGGTCTGCCTGGTTTTCTTTTAAAGGCCCCTCTGTCTTCTTCACATCATCAACATTGTACATGCCCATCACAGTCTGTAACTGCATGTACTCCTGCCTTTCAATGGATACCTCTCCAGGAATAGAAATCCTTGTTACAACCAGCACAAATGATTCAACACTACTATGTCTGCTGACAACAGCCATTCTTGGAAAATGGTTACATGAATTTCTCGAATCTCTAAAAATAAACAAATTTCGTTCCATTAACAGGAATGGCAAATTCAGACTGCAAAATCACTTGACTGAGCCAATGCATTTAATTAAATTGGTTTGCTATTACACTGATAAGCAGAGATATGACTGTTTTTAGTAGACGTAATAGTTTCTATTCTTGTTGCCTCACAGCATCTTAATTAAATTACAATTGTTCTGTTGGAAAACATGTCTGTGAACACCTCCAGATAGACGGCACAGGAAAATATTCCTAGCAATACAAAAATCAGGAGTGTGATACTGCATGGTAGGACAAAAAGGAAGAGGGTTAAGATTGGAGTAGGAAAAATTCAGATTTGACTTAAGAAAAACCCAGCTGGGAATCACTGGAATATATAATCTGGGCATTGGAATGTATCGTCTTGATTTTCCTGTACTGTGTTATCTTCTAGTACAAGTTAAATGAACAGCTGACAGGAATGACTCAAGCATAATTGGTCCTACTTTGTTACACACCGATGACTGATGTTCTGTTGAGGATCCTTTCACTTCTGTTTTTCTATGGTTATATTTCACTTTAAATTTCTAAAAAAATGAAGTAAACTCCTAATCTCATTTATACACATCCAAGCCTCTTGTATTCTATAAAATCTCTACATTTATAATGAGATCAGAATTTGGCTTCCAATAATAACACATTGTAACATGCCAGCAGTTGCTCCATAACATGGAAAAGAGAAAAGTACCTTGTTGTATAGGTCTTGTCCCTTAAAGAGTACATACCGGGCAAAATAATCACTGCTTTTTATCGCTAGACCTCATCCAAGCACTGGTGTAAGACTCTCTCTTATAGCTAAGTAAAGTAACACCTCCACACATTTCCACCTGGAGAAGAGGTAGCTTTGGAGGTCTGAATGAAATCAAACAGAAATACCACCTGCAAATTTATAGTGTGCAATCAGGCATTGGTTGGAGTCCAGGCAAACATGAACTCAAAAGACCTTGTATGTTTGCATGGTTCTTTGGTAGTTAGGTATTTTCTTCCTTCTTTGTTTATTATAGTGTTCTGGATAGAGATTAAATTTAATAGCCCAGTATTTGAGGTTTTTTTCCACTTACCTTGAAATAAGATTTGCACACATTTTTGTAGCTAGATTAAAAACTGCCAAGTGGCTTTTTAAACAATTCTCAGAGCTTGCAAAGGAGTTGTTCGTGGCCTCTTACATACAAGTACATCCTTGGACCCACATCAGGAACTTACCCCGTCCCATATAAATAAAGCTTTACCCTCTTTGTCCAGAAGCAGAAAAACACTTCTGCTTAAAACATGCCAGGACACAAAATCCCCATTGTATTCCACTAGCAAATTCCGCAATACGACTCAATTTAAAGCCTATTTGGGTTCATTAAAGGCTTGCCATCGACTCAGTGAGGTTTGGGACAGGCCCTTAACCTACGCGTCTTAAGGACAGGAAAGCCTCCCTAAACACGATAGCTCTTAGGGAAATCACTGAGGTCAGCAGAGGCTGACTGACTTCAGCAGATCACTGAGGTCAGCAGATGCTCAGTAGGAAAAGAATTTTGTGCTGATCCAAAGCTATCAGAGAAATAAGAAGGTGGGAAGACTAAAAGAGAGTGAGTCCTCCCCACATGTCATTCACCTGCAGACTGCCAGCTTTGCAGCGGCTGGAAAAGCCAACCAGTAATGTTCTTTGGAAGTAACTAAGGAGGTCAGCACTCCCACATTGTGTAGAAATGACTGCATGATGTGGTTTTTATTTTTAAAATAAATTTAAGATTCCATCCCCTAATTCACACAAAAGCTAACAAAATAAGGTGGTTTTTTAATGATGTACAAATCAATA
>VYZQ01000827.1:105850-118157 GCA_013400655.1 Mystacornis crossleyi
TAGTAGATCTGCTTGTGCCAAATTCCCACACAGAAAAATCTCAGGGACATGAGACTGACCTGGGTATCATGGCTTTACTTCTTTTGCTTTCTTCACTGCAAGCTGTGTTTAGCTTGTAAATACACAAATGTTCTATTCTCAAGTATTTATTGCATTCCTTACAAGATATTTTTGAGAGTTGATCAATATGAAGCTTATTCATGAAGTTACAATACAATTCCTGCTGGATTAAAATTGGACATTTCTCCATATGTTGGTAAATTGCCAAATGCAGTTACAACACTCAATTGTAATAAACTTTTATTTGGGGTCCTAAGGTGCTCATTACAGAAAGATGTATATATATATGTGTGTGTATGTATGTGTTAAATTAGAAAACAAAAGAATCCCATGCTGCATAAGACCTAATCAAAAGGCAGAATTTCCAATCTGGAGGGAATATTGTTATTTCAACTTTCATTTCCATCTGAAAACAGGCCAAGAAATCAAAATATCAATGAAATAAATTGGTGGAGCTCAAATAGCAGAATAATTTAGGTTTGAAAATGTCTATAGACAAAATGCTGTTGCTTCCAATTGAAAATATAACCGCTCCAGGCTGAAAAGTCCTGGAATATGATCCTCTTCTCACATGGCTAGAAATCAAGACTATTCTGCTAGAAATCCATGAAGTTACATTGGTGGAAATCTTCACATGGGTAATAAAAAATACACAGAATTACAAGCATTTGATAAAGCCAAGTGCTTTGGAAAACTTTATGCTTTCAAGCTTCGGGGCATAAAGCAACCCAGGAAAAAGGAGGAAACTTCATGGCTCATCCCCATGGCTGTGACAATGGAGGCCCAGCAGTCACAGTGCATCACCAGGACTGTGGGGAGCACAGAATGCTCAGCAGAAATGCAGGAACATCTATATTCTCTTTTGTTTAGCAATTGCTGGGATTATGGCACACACTAGACATGGGCTAGTGAATATGACTTGTGAATGGCAGGGTCCAAACTGTCTGTTGGGCTTCACAGGCAGCTGGGAGACAACAGGAGGAGACAGCAGCCGGCTCTGTGGTGGGAAATACTGGCTGTCAGAAGCAGCCAGGCAAGATCTGGCAACACACTCCCGAGGAAAGTGGAGACAAGCTGTCTGCCCGGCTCTCTGAATGCAGAAGTTTTGGACCCGTGAGCAAAGAAACTCTCTTCAGACATTTGACTCCTCTCCAGAGTTCAGGAAATTGGAATTTAGATATATTCATTGTGAGGGATACAAGGTGTCACACCATTTTGCGACCAAGTGCTCCTTTTGCTGAAGACAACTCAAAACTATTCTTCCTGTTTGGGTCTTTCCTGTTTGTTTTTTTAAACAAGATTCTTTCGAAAGGCCATAGCCCTCAGGCCACAAGGTAATCTTTAGCAGTCTGCTAAATTTTTCTGAGAACCCTGGTATCAACCTTTGTTGAAAGGTGTCACTTTGAGGAAAAAAAATACATGGACATTCCCACACAAAGTTTGTTCTGCAGAGGACCTCGGGACAGTTCAAGCTTTGGACAAGGCAGGCATCTTATCTGCATCACCAGAGAGTCAATACCAGCAAAATTTCCAGCTGACTTATGATGAAAAAAGAAGAAATTGAAGACAAGTGCTACTGCCATGTCTTCTAAGAGAGAGGACAAGTGTGTAACATTTGCACCACCAGCTCTGAAGGTGGTCCCCGTGGAGCAGCAAAATTACACTGATGGGAAGCTCCGGTCTGGTTACCATCAGGCTTCAAGTCTATCATGCAATAAATATTTTAAGCTCCATAAAGTTCAGAGCTGAGCATCCACATTCAGGATGTTCATTTGTCCCAAATCTTGTCAGTTGAACTGCTGAACATGACTACAGGTGCTGTGTGTAGAGGATTGTTAGGAAGAGAGAAAAGACCCTTTGGAGTACCTCATCTGCAGGCACTTACTGATTGTTCAACATTTTTTAAAAGCTGAGATCACCAACTGGTTGTGTGTAATACGGTAGTGCTCTAAGGATTAGACCACAAGTTAGAAGATTTGAGGAAATTAATGTCCCAACTTTAATTTTGAGACTTTTAGAGGTATTCAAATGAGTTAAAACCCAACTGCAAGAGAAGAAAAATTGGTTTTTCCAGAGAAACTATGATCACAGTCCAAAAAAAAGAATGCAGAGTACACTGAACCAAGAGTTTTACAGATAACTTCAGAACTAAGCTGAAAAAAGCAGGTTGATTTGTCCCCAGCCATTTATATTTAGCTGGGGGTAAATCACTTCAAAGACAAATTCAGTCACCACCTGAGTGAGAGAATGCAAAGGAAGGGTCAGTCAAAAATCTTCCTGTTGAGAGATCTGCATTGTTCATTCCTGACTGCAGCCTCCCAAACCAATTCCATCCTACAGTCTTCTCTAGCCTCTGCAGTGATTTTGTAAAGACTTCAGGTCATTGAACCCTCACACAAAATGTGGACAGATTTTTCCACGTAATTCTATCAAATTTTTTCAAGTCTCAGGCTAGGACCTTGGCCATCAGATCATTACTCCTGCCCAGACTAGGAAACAGCATTTCAGAATTACTGAGAATACTGGAAAATCTGAAATTAATGAAATAACTTATGATCAGGACAAGAAGAAAAAGAAGTCTAACCAGAAATCAGCTGATGGATCCAACATTCAAGGCAAAATTCAAGACAACTGTATTTACTGGAGAAAAAAAGGAAAGCCTGATCTAATCTCTCACCCAAAATCCAACCACAGTGTTTGCACTCAACATGGTCAGGTTATTTTCCCATAGTATCACAACCACAAGCAGAAATAGTCAAAAGAAGCAACTGTCAAAAGAAGCCACTCATTTCATTAAGTTTCCAATGCAGCTCTGATCAAAGTGACTGTTACACTTCAACAAAGTCTTTTGATCTTGTTGATGCTCAGCTGAATGGAATCATCACATCTTCAGATCCGTGCACAATGAGAACATAAATTCTGACCGCTCATTGCTGAAAAGATTGCTTGCTATTTTTATTCTGATTGTTTTATACTTTAAGAAAAAAGTTGAATTCTCTCTGTTTGTTAAAGATATGGCAAGATACACATTCACTTACTGGAATACATACAAGAGTCTCTACAACAACTTGATGAATTCCAGAGGTAGACTCAATACTACACAGCAAAGTCAATCATGCTGGTAGATACATTATGCTAAAAATGCAGAATTGTTTCAGAAGAAGAATTCAAGAAATAAAAAAAATCTCACCAAAATCACAGGGGAAGAAAAATACAAGGTGCGCATGGAGCAAATGTAGATAACATTAGAGAAAGAATGCAACACAAACCAGCTAATGGGTTAGGAAAAGTCACAGTTAGTCTTGCACGTTCGCATGCTGAAGTGTCTCAGCATGCAGTTCCTGAGCCATGATGTACAAGCCACCACTGGCCAACACGTCTTTGGTGGCTGCCTGCTGGCAACTGGCTGAGTATTACCTTTCTTGTCCCAGATGTTACATCACACTGAAGATGCTGTTAATGGATGTCAGACTAAACCAAGCCAGTGCTATCATTGCTACAGAGGCATTTACAGAACTGCACATGAGAAATTAATCAGATCAAAAGGCAAAGAGTAAAAATTTATTTCACCCCTCTATCCATATGGAGATGCAGACTATTCCATGTTAAAAAATAAAAATCTTCTTCTGTCTGTTCAAAAATTTGCACCAGAAAGTCTGAGAGATCAACTGTAGACCAAACCATGGCTGATACATCAGTCAATACAGCATTTAAAAGAGTTCACAACGGAAAAAAGTAATTTTGATTCCCAACTTAGAGAAATTCCTGGCAAAGGAAGAAACTATGCTCAACCCCCAAATAACCAAACACCCATGCACTGCATGTGGAAATTATTCTGCCATCATTTTACTGCTCCAGCAGAGGTGGTGCATGGCCTTTCGAAGCTTTGGCTCTTTTCGAAGGCTGTTATTTTAAACATTTTAGTGCTGGGAACTGCATGGAGCTGGCAATTATGGAATTAGAGTACAGTGTGGAGAATGTCACTTTGAAATCATTTAGCTCAGTTCATTTCCTTTTCAAGCGCAATAGAAAGCAGATGGAGCAGTGAGGGCCAACATGCCACAGAACTCCCCAGGCCTCGGCCAGCACTCTCTTCCTCAGGTCTTACAGAGGGGTCACCAAATCCTCGTGGAGTTATTATTCTTTAGGAGCACCACATGCTAGAACCCTGCCAGGATCCCGGTCTTTGGAGCAAGTTGCCTCAATCCTAGGTTTGTGTTCAGCATCAAATATTAGACCTAAATTGCTAACAAGGTCAACTGGGACACAAAGCTCACACCAGAAGAGCAGTGCAGGGGAGCCAGAGAGGCCAGTGGAGCACAGCAGGAAGATTAAGTGCTTGGGAAATCGGAGGCCTTGATAGAGAGAAAGAGGCCTCCAAAGAGTTGTCCAATATGAGGGAAGGGCTGTTACCAAAAGAAAGCATTGCCATATGCAGCAAGAGTTGGATGAGAAATTTTAATCTTTTGCCGCAAAGATACACTCCTGAGGTCAGGAGAGCAAAAATAAATGAAGTGTAAGGTGCAAGGGGAGTGAAGCTTTGAAGCCTCAGTGCGTAGTTCATGCTGCATCACTGGAGGTGGCAGGGAGGAGTTACAAGAACTTCTCTCAGGGACCATCTAGCTAAGTGTGATCATTCCTCAGAGCAAGGGATGACTTCCAGGGATACTGTCCTGCACAACATCTCTTCGATAACTTAATAAAGTCTGTTGTGGCTTATTCTTTGTGTTTCTTATACAGAGAAAGAGGGATTTCCCAGAGGAGAATAATGTACAATACGAGAAACAGATTCAAGTGCTGTAGTTGCAGTAGAATCTAACAGAGACTTAGGAAGTCCAAATCCATTCCCTGTTAATGTAACAGGACAGATATTCCTCTCTCAGTATCAGTAATGCAGAGAGCCCGTGTCTCATTGGCCGGGGTTACTTCCACCAAGCATCAACCAGAGTGAGCCCCAACCTCTGAACCACCCCATGCACAGCTCCAGTTTGACCCACACAGCACACTCATCCCTTCTGTGTTCCACAGCACAGCAAACACATTAAAGGTGGGCTGTGCTCCAAGCTTGCTGGTATCCACTGTCCAATGTGCAGGCAGCAGCAGCATCACCACTGCTCCCACTTGTTTCACCTCTATTGAACAAGTTGCTTGTGCTCATCCCTACGGCCCTTGCTACTATTTCCCACCTATCAAAAGTTCTGCCTTCTTAGAAGACAGGTGTCAGGCAGACACACTTGCTCAGGTGGACCTCCAAGGCATAGACAAAACTGATGCCATAGAAAAGGGCAGCTGTCCCAGATTGATGGCAGACATGGGACAGTGTTATCCTCTCTTCATGTCAGTCTCTTCATGCTCACAGGAGGTGTCCATTCTCCCCAAAGAGTTTGTGCTATGAATGTAGGATTACACTTGATGGAGGCAACACTTCTGTATACATCAGACAAACTTCAGTGCTTCCTCCAGTTCCCCTTCTACAAACCTACAGTGAAAGAGAAAACCTCTGCAGTTGCCTT
Source organism: Mystacornis crossleyi (assembly GCA_013400655.1). Classification (NCBI taxonomy): domain Eukaryota; kingdom Metazoa; phylum Chordata; class Aves; order Passeriformes; family Timaliidae; genus Mystacornis; species Mystacornis crossleyi. The sequence goes on from VYZQ01000827.1 coordinate 111,424, forward strand.
AGTGAGTTTTGCCACTCTAAGTTCTCACCAGTTGCTGACAACCAGTTCAAGGCTCACTAGTACCAGTCATGGGTGTGATTGTGATAGAGGTCTATGAGATTAGCCAGCTGGTCTGCTCATGCAATGTGCCCACTGAAAATACAGAAGGCTGGTACAGGTTCTTACCCTATGTGCACTCTCCAGATACCCAAACAAACTCATGGAACTCCTTTAGTATCCTCCAGAAATACCTCAGCAAAGATATTTCCACTCTTCCCCTTTCTAAGCCCTAAATAGAAGACTCAGAGATAACTGGCAACTACACCAGACACCTGCAAAAGAGCAGCTATTTGAAACATTGCTCTGTGACATGGGAACTAAGGTTTTCATCCTACCTCAGATATTGGCAGCAGAACACTTTTCGGCACCTGGGCAAACGCTACTGACAATCTCCTACAGAGATTCAGGCACTGTATCAATACAAGTATGGGTCTGGCTGCCTGTGAGCTCCCAGCAGAGCATGTGATCAGCTGCTTGACCTCAGCATGACAAATCTGGGGCGACAGGCTGGACAGGTCACTGCAGCCTCTTGCATAACCCATTCCAGGCCACCAGTAAGCCACCCATAAGCCAGGTCACCAAGAAATCATTCTGGCAGTGTCCATCTTTTGCTTCTCTCCCCACATGCCCTTCCGAGGCAGTGTCCCTTTCCAGCTCCAGTGCCAGTCACACAACATGTACAGAGGTTTCTTTCCAGTTCTGTTCCAGCCACCAGGAGTTTCAGTGTCTATCCAGACCAGGAAGGTAGCCCTAAGGTGACCAAATATATTTGTATGTCTCCAGATTCCTAAGCCAACATCATGGCTATTTCTCCCTCATTTCTTTTCTACCTACTCATCTCCTTCCCTGAAGTGTGTCTCCATGTTCTCCCTCTCCTTTTGTAACTCACTGTAAAGAGACCTGATGATCCACCAGCCTGCAGAGAGGTCCAACTCACAGACGGCAGGCCCTGGATGTCTCTCCAGCTTGATGCTGTTGCACACCAGCTACAGCAACAAAATCATAGAATCATAGAACCACTTAGGTTGGAAAAGAACCTATAGATCATTAAGTCCCACCACTAATGCAGCACTGCCAAGTCCACCATTAAACCACGTCCCTGAGTGTTACATTTATTTGTCTTCTAAATACCTCAAGGTGTGGTAACTTAAATACATTCCTGGGCACCCACCCCCTCCCCAATGTCTGACAAGCTTTTTGTTGAACAAATGCTTCCTAGTATCCAATCTAAACCACCCCTGGCATAACTCGGGGCCATTTCCTCTCCTCCTATTTCTTTAATTAAAAAGAAGAGACTGACCCCCATCTCACCACGTCTCCTTTCAGGCAGTTAGTTGTAAAGAGCAATAAAGTCTCCCCAAGCCTCCTTTTCTCCAGGCTAAACACTTCCAGCTCCCTCAACTGCTCCTCGTTAGACTTTTGCTCCAGACCCTTCCCCAGCTCCATTGCCCTTCTCTGGACACACTCCAGCACCTCAATGTCCTTCTTGAAGTGAGGGGCCCAAAACTGGACACAGGAGTCAAGGTGTGACCTCATCAGTGCTGAGTACAGGGGACAATCACTGCCCTTGTCCTGCTGGCCACACTGTTGCTGATATAAGCCAGGGTGCCATTGACCTTCTTGGGCACCTGGGCACACGCTGGCTCATGTTCAGCTGTTGTCAACCAATACCATCAGGTCCTATTTCACTGGGCAGTTTGCTGCCTGGAGCAGTGGGTACACTTGTAACAACATGGCAGAGTTTCACCAGGGTGTCAGTGAGAGCTGTCAGCCTTCTAGGAACACACTTCAGGTTTGCATCTTCTTTCTCCCCTGGCATTAAAAGGTCTCCACCCAAATGTCTCCTTGCATCAGGCCAGCGTCTTTCCTGGCCTCAGGTAAAGGTCCTTACTTTTGGGCACACACTTGTTTACTTTAGGTCTGTCGTTGGTGAAGGTTTCAGTGTGGCCAGGGCAGCAACCCTCCTGCAGAGGGAAGGTGCTACCTTGTTGCTCTGGGACCACAGCAGTGCTAACCACAGCCCCAAGATCCCAGAGAGGTACTCCATGCAATGCCAGAGCACACAACTCTGCAGAAACCCTGACCATGAAGTAAGAAGGCTGCCAGGGTGTGACTGCCTGGGAATGGCTGGCAGACAGAGAGAGGGGAAGGTGTTTCCCAGTGAGCTGGGGCTTCAAGGGTGTGAGCTGTGTCCAGCTGAGACTGCTGGACAGTAGATGCATTGGGCTAAAATCATCTCAATCAAATAAAGTCCCTCTCTGCCTGTGATGGTAGCTTATTCCCACCTCTCCTGCCTCTCCAAGGGCTGGAGCACATGGGAGAATATGTACTCTCCTGCACATCACTTTGAGCAGCCACTGGGAATAATCTGTATTGGGTGCAAGAAGCCAAATTAGGCATTTCCTTCTTCACTCTGCTTCTGAAGAGGTTTCAAGAGACAATACTCATTTTGCATTTTGTTTTTTATTCATTCAACAGGCAGTCCAAAAGCAATTTGGCTAAAGGATATATGGCATAAGCTGTCAGTGTAGTTTCACCCTCCTTCCAGGGCCTCATCAAAATTAACATGACCTTCTTGATGAGGAGGAATGGCTAAATCTTTAAAAAGAGGCAGGAAGGTGTTTGAACTCTAAGGGAAATATTAAAAATTTTAATTCAAACACATTAAAATGTATTAAGAGGCACAGAAAATAATTACATGGTGTTTACACTGAGTTATTTAAACAGGAACAGAGTGCTTGGCAAATTAACATATAGAACAATACGGCTCTGGTAGCTCAAATGATAATAAGACCTAATAGGATTTCCCTATCTCTAATTCTGCTGAATCCAATTGAGGCTGATTTAAAAGTTGTAAATGTGCAGGAGGTGACTTCTGAGACAACAAAAAGCATTTCTATGCTCTGAAAAACAAGCTTTGAGGATGTGACAACATATGAAAAATTCCTTCAGCTGTGCCTCTGCTCAGCACGGTTTGGGTGAGCTGAGGCTGCCCTAGCGGCAGGTTTGTCATATCTTGCTACATTTCCATATGGATTCTGCTCCTGTGGCTTTCTTGGCAGCTTCATCTCAGCTGGTACTGCACCCCACTGCATCAGCACACACAGAGTGAGTTCCTGGACTGATGAACTTGCAGAGAACAGGCAATGCTGTCAGGAGGCACAGGAGAAGTGTCCCTGCCCGGGGCGGCTCTCAGGCTTGATCTCAGCAGGCTGCAGTGTTTGAGGCAGGCATGCAGGGAGGACAGAGAGGAACGGGCAAGTGAAAAGTAAGGAAGAAGTTAGGAAATAGCTCAGCCAGAAGAGACACAGCTCAGCTAAGTCTCCTGAAAATTCTTCAGAAAACTAGAAAACCAGCAGGATAATCACATTTGCTCACAGGGACATGCATGTGTGAAGGGCATGCACACACAGATGTACCTGTGGGGAGGGCTCAAATGTATGAAGACTTGTGTGAATAGCAATAACCTCCTGGTTCTATTTTACTGCCATCAAAAGTAAAAGAGGTGATGGAATATATGGGTCTGTGTGTGGGACCAGCATAACAGAATGAATCTGCACAGGCAACAGCAACTGTTTATGTTTAAAGAAGATGGAGAGGAATGCAAGTTTAGAAACACAACAGACAGCAGCACTGAAGAGTTTTCAGTGAAATCCATACTCATGTAAAATGCCAGCATCTTGGACTAAACACCTTTCTTAGAAGTGACTGAATCCCTAACAGCTGTGGCAAAACGCCCTCACTTGCAGGTGTTACTGGTGGATAAGCAAAATTATCTTGCTATTATTGCTGTTTTTAGCAGCACCCATAACGCTAGCTGCTTTCCAAACAGGTTTCTCTCCAGCGAGCTTGCTACAACTATTGTGTGCATGTGGATGTTTAATTATTTTCTTCTGCAGTACAAGTTCCTTGCTGTAGGCTCCAAAGTTCAAAAAGCACCATGGTGGGTAAAACTGGAGTTAAACAACCCAAAGACTATAATTGCATGAGGGCTATAAGAGCAATTCCCTCCCTGCAAGAAACATTTATCCTCTGAGCAATAAGATTTTTAATGTTGAAAAGCATGTTTTATTTTTAAATTCATACTTAAATTCATAAGAAAAAACTGTGGTACTCTATGTTTGAACTAACAATTTTATTTTCTTTTATCACTGCTACAATTTTTGTGGACAATATAATCATCAAATACTTCTGTGAATAAAAAGTAATAAGTGAAAGCTTAGAGATTTAGAGAATAATATTTCAGGAATTTTCCCTCAAATAACCGGGTCTCTCTCCTTTTTTTCTCTTTTTTTCANTTTTGTTTTTAACTTGCAAATCAAGCACTAGCTGCTCTTGCAGGAGAAAAAACAGTGGTGTTCTGTCAAATAAAAAGAAACATCTTTCTCATTAGGACTGTGTTTATCACACTTTCAAATGTTCAGCAAACCAATGCCCCTATTTGTCACTGTAATTCAATATAATAAAAGCTGTCAAAACTGCTCACTTTTCTCGCTAGAGACAAATTTGCTAAAGTTTTGCAGCACAAGCCAAATAACACAGCACCAGATCCTCCAGCTTTTATTTCACTTTGCTCTAGGCACTATTCATACTGGTTTCTGTGTAATTTTTCCTCAAGTAAGGGCTGAAAGTTTCAGGTTTTGAGCATGAGACTTTTTTGGAAATAGCACAGAAATCCCATTTACAAAGAACACTGGGTGACTGGAATGGTACTACTTGTAAGCTTTATCTCTGAAATGTCAAGCTTATTTCCTTCAGATTATTGCAAAATACAGACTAACTACATCCTTGATGAAATTCTCTCAAGGTCCATGAGGTCACTCTCAGGATTAAACACTGCCTGACCTTTTCTAACAGAGTTCAAAAGCACTGTATTTTGATGCCTACTACCCTTTCAGAGATGTTAGTCTGTTCCACTACAAACAAAGATTATAGATCTCTTCCCTCATGGGAAGAGATTTGATGAAGCAACTCTCAGTGATTATCTTGTCCAGAGACTCCAAGACCACACTGTGTCCTCCTGGCAATAGACAAAACAGACAAAGTTATCACTCAAGGACAGCCTTGAGTAATGGCTACATTTTCCATCATTTTAAAAAACATGTTTTGATGCATTAAATAAAGAAAACACATTAAGAGCTGCATGTTGGGAATAGGTAGAGTGGCAGGTCATGTGAAAAGCAGCTGGGACAGTGGTTAGGGCAGAAGATTATAGTCAGCTGCTCTTTTTAGTCTTCACCACACCACTGACTTGCCCTGAGATTTGGAGTAGAATTTTATGGTAAAATCTATAAATGAGAGTCCTTCATCTCACTCCTTTGAACTGCCTTTTGCATCTGTGCAGATGACAGCAGTTCAGCATGTCAAAACACTTTTGCAGGCTCAGATAAAAGCTGCGAAATATTAACAGCTGTAGTGGCCAGCCAATGCATTTTTATCTCTTTTTGAGCATGTGCCTGAAGACCATTTGATGAAGATGTGTTCTACACCTGTAAAGAAATAGATTTCTACATAGGCATGGGGGGCCTAGTAAGACCAGAGAACATGAAAAACAAGATGAAATCTGCTGATGACTACAGCTTCTCTGACTGAATCTTTTATTGCAGCTGTGTGGACAGACCCCTCCCTGAGTTTTTACTCCAGCCATTGTTCCTAACTTGGCATCCAGAAGTAAGCCTTGGCTTCCAACCTGAAAAAAAAAAAAGGCAGATAGTTAGGCTAACACACACTAGCCTCCATTAAGTATTCAGGGTATTGTGCATGTGATAAAGGATTGGATAAAACGGTGGCAAAAGTCTGCTATCTTCCAAGGCTCGGGAAAATAAACCACAAAGGCAATTCAACAAAGTCCTCTTTGTTCCTGAATAGAACCAACAAAATGAAAGGAATCTGGTGGAAGAGGGAAGGCAAGAAAGAGGTCTGCTGCAGGGAGCAAGTACAGACAGAATCACTCTTTGCCGGTTCCTCTGACAGAGCAAGTGCATGATTATCACACGAGCCTCACAAAGACTGGAATTAAAGGGGCTGACTCGGCTGTCACATCGCTTAAGCTGCACTGAGGTCAAAGGAGTTCGGACTAACTGAGGTCAGCAACACACAGCCTGGGAAGTAGGGGTCTCTTTTTCTAAGCAACAATTGCTCAGGTTGATAAAAATAGATACCTAGAGCCCATGATGTCTTATAAAGCTGTCCCTTTATACCAGATTCCCACAAAGTGGCATATATCATCAATAGCGCTCTGAAAAGAGTAGAACTACAATGGAGGCAGTCAGGTGGTCACTAGAAACAAGTGTAAAGGGCAAAACACACAAGAGAAGTCACCATCTGTGCTATCCCCTAAAAGACTAAGGGAAAAAATAATAAGTCTGAAATACTGGCACAAAAGTATGATAAAATCTGNTTTACAACCTGACTGTTAATGGCCATGTGTTTACCTGTCCTTGAGGAAAGAGCCTCTATTGTGGCTTATCAAACACAGAGGGATTCCCAGTGTCCTCAGGAAGGTCTGGGACAAAAGTTAAACTGATAACTCCAAATGGACTATCTGCGTTTCATCATTTGACAGACTTTAAACTGGAGGTGATGTTTCATATCCAGTGCTGTAACAGCAGAAAAGTGCAGGTCTTTTCCATTTTTGTTCTTTTAATCCAATTCCACTGTGTATTTTCTGCTCTGTTGCAAAGCTGTAGGCATGG